>JAJPUD010001645.1:0-46254 GCA_023553655.1 Myrmecobius fasciatus | reverse complement strand
GGGTTAAGTGACTTGCCCAGGGTCACACAGCTAGGAAGTGTCTGAGACCAGATTTGAACTCAGGTACTCCTGACTTCAGGGCTGGTGCTCTAACCACTGCGCCACCTAGCTGCCCCTTAAAGGCCTCATTTCTAAAATATATAGAGAATTGTCTCATATCTATAAGAATTCAAGCCATTCTTCAATAGATAAATGGTCAAGGGATATGAACAGACAATTTTCAGATGATGAAATTAAAACCATTTCTAGTCATATGAAAAGTTGCTCCAAGTCACTATTGATCAGCGAAATGCAAATTAAGACAACTCTGAGGTATCACTACACACCTGTCAAATTGGCTAAAATGACAGGAAAAGATAATGATGAATGTTGGAGGGGATGTGGGAAAGCTGGGACACTAATACATTGTTGGTGGAACTGTGAACGGATCCAACCATTCTGGAGAGCAATTTGGAGCTAAGCTCAAAAAGTTATCAAACTGTGCATACCCTTTGACCCAGCAGTGTTTCTATTGGGCTTATATCCCAAAGAGATCTTAGAGGAAGAAAAGGGACCCACATGTACAAGAATGTTTGTGGCAGCCCTTTTTGTAGTGGCTAGAAACTGGAAACTGAATGGATGCCCATCAATTGGAGAGTGGCTGAATAAATTATGGTATATGAATGTTATGGAATATTATTGCTCTGTAAGAAACGACCAGCAGGACGATTTCAGAGAGGCCTGGAGAGACCTACATGAACTGATGCTGAGTGAAATGAGCAGAACCAGGAGATCATTATACACAGCAACAACAATATTACATGATGATCAACTCTGATGGACATGGCTCTCTGCAACAAAGAATTGTCTCAAACCAGTTCCAATTGTTCAGTGAAGAAAGCCATATACACCCAGAGAGAGGGATATGAAATGTGGACCACAACATAACATTTTCATGCTCTCTATTGATGTTTGCTTGCAATGTGTTGCCCTTCTCTGATTTTCTTTTTTTTTCTTGTAGATAGTATTTTTCTTGCACAACTTGTCAAGTATTTTAACATTATTAACATGTAGTGGACTTCCTGCCACCTAGGGGAGGGGAGGGACTGGGGGTAAAATTTGTAATGGAAAGCTTTGTAAAGATCAATGCTGAGGAACTACCCATACATATGTTATACAAATAAAAAGCTTTAATAAAAAAATTAATACCATCCCAGAATAGTACACATATACATACAAAAGATTGGTTTAATCATCCAAACTGAAAAAACAAAGTGGATGAAATAAATTACTTACCTAGATTATGAAATATAGGTAAATTGGCATTCTGTTGATATGTAATACAGTTACAGAATGTAGAAATTTTAAAGTACTTCAGAGGTCACCTAATTGCACACCTACCAAAAGTCCATTCTATATTTTTCCTATCAAGGGATCATATAGACTCTGCTTTAGGATCCCTAATGAGTTTAATGGGTTTTTGAGGCAGACCATTCCACTTTTATACAAACCTAACTGTTAAGAAGTTTTTCCTAATATTAAAATAACCTACTTTTTTTGGTATCCACCTAAATATTTCCTCCAAAACTGAACATAAGTTTTTCCTCTGGGATTAAATAAACACAGTAAATCCAATCCCTTATTTATATTATAGTTCTCTTAAGACTTCAAAAACATCTATACTACCTCAACTTTCCACGTCTTTTCTTCTCCATTTCAAACACCTCAGTCTCTTTAACCAATTCTCATATGGTATCTTCTCTAGTTCTCTCATTATGCTAGTGGCCCTTTTCTTGATGTTCTCCAGCTTATCAATATCTTTCCTAAAGTGCAATACGAAAAAGATAGAGGGACTATTATCTCCATCATTCTGAATAATCTAATTCTCTAAATGTAGCTTAAGATGGGAGTTGAATATCAAGAAGGAAACTATGGGGGCAGCTAGGTGGCGCAGTGGATAGAGCACCAGCCCTGAAGTCAGGAAGACCTGAGTTCAAATCTGGTCTCAGACATTTAACATTCCCTAGCTGTGTGACCCTGGGCAAGCCACTTAACCTCAATTGCCTCAGCAAAAAGAAAAAAAAAAAAGAAGAAGAAAACTATGGCAAGTTTTTTGGGACTGACACAAGTAACCAAAAAGGTGTCTCTTCTTTTTACAATTGGTGAACCATCAAACATGACCTATACATTTATAACAGGACTTTCTAGGCAAAGCAAGCAGTGTAAAAGAGTGTCTTGGGCTGGGTCCTAATTTTGAAAAAGAAAATGATGAGGCTATATAGTGGTTGGTGCTTTCAGTAATCTGAAATTACTCATTTCAACAAAAGTTGGTGTCTTAAACAACATTCTCCCAGTGATGTTATATAACTAAGAATCATGAAAAAATCATGATTTTGGAAGAATTAAAATGACAAATAATTCAAAAAACAATGCAAAGATGCATAGTAGATTTAAATAAACTGCAGCATATTAGTAACAATGATTTGCAGTCCAGAAAAGATATAAAACACATTAAAAACTTGCATTAACAGAAAGTGAGATGGGACAGTTATAAAGCCAGAATGGGAACAAAAATGGAGAGGCCAAATAGTACGTTGGTGACAGAAAAGATGAATCAATCATGGAATCAGAAGACATGGAGGAATTTGGGTTTCAATCAGTAGAACTACTCACACCAATGAAATAATGAAATCACCAAAGTACCAGGATTTTTTTTTTATTTTTCTGTTTGCTTTCACAATGGAAAGAGTAATAGTTGTAATTAATGTTTGATTTGCAGTTAGTGTTTGAATCTTAGCTCTGTCATCAGTGTGACTTTGGGAAAACCACTTACACTCTCTGAGCCTATTTATTCATCTGTGAAATGAGGATGTTGGAACAGATAATTTTTATGGTCCCTCACAACTCTAAATTGATGATTTCTCTTATTTAATTTGGTGGAATTTTAGAGCTAAGAAGAAAATTTGGAGATTATCTACATCAGCCTTCTCACAGGACAGCTAAATTAAGCAGATATCAAAGAAGTAAGGTAACTTATTCTATTCCCAGCTGATAGTGACAAATCAGATTATAACACAAATTTCTTGCTTCTTTCCAATTCAACATGCTCCATAGCATCTCACTTCTTTTCTGGTGAGTCTGAAGCTATTTTCCCACACAGAAATAAACAATAATTATTAGAACACTTTTCAATAATTTCTTAACCTGGCATTCAAGAGCCTCTACAACCTAGCACTTTCTTACATTTCTAGCCTTATCACAATATTATCCCTTTTCACATATAGGCAACCAGATGGTACAATGGGTACAAACCAGGACTTTGGCTTTAGACACTTAGTAACTGTGTGACCGTAGGCAAGTTACTTAATCTCTTTTTGCCTGAGTTTCATCGTGTTTTAAATGAGGGATGATAATAGACACTTACATCTCAAGCTTGTTGTGAGAATCAAATGAGTTAATATTTGTGAAGCACTTTGCAATCTTAAAATGCTATATAAATGCTAGCTATGATCATGACAATAAAGATCTCCTTTATCCTCTGGTCAAACTAGATACAACAGATTGCATACACACCCCACACTTTTAGCACAGTGTCCTACACCAGACAATAGTTTTTGCTGTTGCATTTGCTCAGAAGATGTTCCACCTAAACATAGCTGTTTAGGTAAACCAATGAAGGAATTGAGGGTTCGGAATTGGGTCTTCCTGTGGGGCTATAGTATCCTTTGGGAGAGTCTGAATCTATGATTTCATCTCCATTTTTATAACCCAACATATAGAAACTTCCTCTGCCAATACAGATTGGCAACTCTTCTGTAATTTGTTTTTTTAGAGAGTTGCTAGGACCTTGAGAGATTAAGCAAGTCATCTGTGACCACACAGGTAATATATGCCAAAATGTTGGATACTGGACCCAGTTCTTTATCATAATCCACAAGCATTTATGTGCCAGGCAGCTCTAAGAGTTAGGTCTCTACTTACTACATCATGCTGCTTCTTTCTTCTGGATTTTAAAAAGAAAAAAATACCTCAAATAATTAATATGCTTCATGCTAGTTTATGAAGAGAAGGGGAAAGGAAGTAGTAAATGTGTGTCCTTGAATAAACCATTTAGCAAGAATTTATTGAATCTTTATTATGTGCTAGTTGAGGGCTAAGATCCATAAGTAGCTTCACTTTTTTTCTTCTGAAGAGAAAAAAAAAGGAAATATGTTGATTTGTGCATCTTCTCAAAATATATTCCTTTCTGCTCCTTCTCTTTTACAGAAAAACTGTTTTTAGTTCTTTGAGAGAGAAAATAAAAGGGAAAAAACACCCACACAACTACCAGCACAGCTTTGTGGCCAAATACCCTTTTGTTTAAGATAGTTCCTCGTGGCCTTCTGCCATGAATAGAAAGCCATCCAATCCAAGGTCATTCTGTTCACTCATAGTATTCTCAAGACAATGAAATCTTTGCATCAGGGACTCAATCAAAGAAAATAATCTGATATTCACAAAGGAAGTATAACAATAACCTGCTTTAGCAGCCATAGTGGGTAAGAATAATAGCATTCCATGACAATAACAGCATTCCATGCTGGATATCTATGGGAATTATGATTCTTTTTCTAGGACAGGGCCAATGCAGGGGTTATAATAGGGATCTAGGGTAGAATTAAAATATTAAGCTATGAGAAGACCATGGCTAAACCCTGAAGCCTTAGGGATAGATTGAATTCTGCCTCAACCACAAATAAACGAGGCATTTACCAGAGAAACATAAATATAAGTTTAGGTAGAGTCTAACTTCTGCCTATGTATTAAGAATTTTCCTACCTGGGGACTTAAAGCAATTATGATGAACTCAGAATTTTTAATATAAAATAAACTCCCCCAAACCAAAGTGGAATGAATCAAGTAGATAAACTTGGGGTCAATTTTCTTACCTAACCCCCTTCCTAATCCCCTCCCATCTGCCTCCCCCCCTTAAAATGAGTTTATTTAAGAGTATATTTTTTAAACTATCCATCAAAGGAAAAGATACTATAGTAGTTTTCTATATTTGATTTCTAAATGAAAAGTCTCCATAAGTTAATTTAATCATTATGGAAATAAATCAACAAGTATTTATTAAGCACTTACTATAAGTACTATGTGTAAGAGACTAGTGACAAAGTTTAAAAAAAATAGCACCTGCTCTTAGGGATTTTGCATTTTATCACGAACAATTTACTTTACCAAAGATAGCAAAAGAAAATAATTTATGGGAAATGGTTGAATTTATAGAAATCTTCTCTTAATAGTTTCTATGTAATATAAAAGGGTTTTGCTGTTGTTAGAAGAAATTCTAACATTTAAGTTCAGTAATAACAATGAATTGTCTAATGGGGTACTAAAATCATTCTATGTGTAAAACTACTACATTATTGGGGGTTTGTTGTAAAGGAGTTTCATTAAGGAAGCAGTGTAGTATCCAAAATTCAAGATCATTGGCCTTGGAGTCAGAAGACTGGGGGGGGGGCAGTTAGGTTCTCCCACTTATTTGCTGGGTTTCCTTTTCTAATTTCTGGCACTTTGTTTACTTATTTTTCTAATAAGGGACAATAATAGCTGATATTTTTGTTAAAGAATTGTTGTGAGAGGGGCAGTTAGGTGGTGCAGTGGATAGAGCACCAGCCCTGAGTCAGGAGGACCTGGGTTCAAATCTGATCTCAGACACTCAACACTTCCTACCTGTGTGACCCAGGGCAAGTGACTTAACCCCAATTGCCTCAGCAAAAAGCAAAAAAAAAAATTGTTGTGAGGATCAGACAGGATAATCTCCGCATGGCATCTTATAACCATGCTGTGTTGTTATATATAAAATATTCCTATTTTTTTGACTCAAAATGTGATTTAATTAACATAACAGCTCTTTTTCTTTATAATGTTATAATACTGATCTGAAGAATCTCAGTGCTATCACGTGATGAGATAAATTCAGAGTAGCATAGTAGAAAGAAGTAGTATTCAAGTATTGGGGTTCAAGTCCTGACGCTGTTGTTGTTCATCCTTCTGCTGATCACTGTTTTCTGTTGTTCATCATCAGGGTGATGTCTTGAATTGCTTGTGAACTGGATTTTGGTGAGGTAGAGCTGCATAAAATCAACTGCCTTAATCTCTCTTCCAGAGTCATCTCCTCCAGCAATACAAAAGTCAAGACTTTGTGGCCTTAAATGAGTCATTAATGTCTATTTCTTTAGCTATATAAATAAATTACCTAAACTAGTTATTTTCTAAAGTCATTTCAAGTTCTAAATCTTATATATTTAACCATACCTTTTAGAGGGTGAACTTATTACTTTATCAATGGTAAAAACCACCAGTATACAAAAGAGCTCCACCAAAGCAAATAAGTAATTTGTTTGTAACTTTAAGAATCAGTTGTCCAAGGTGTTGCAAAGTTCAGTGTCTTGCTCAGCTCACAAAATCTATTTGTATCAGAAGTAGGACTTAAACCCAGGACTTTCTCACTACAAGGGTACCCCTCAACTACACTAAACATTTATGAATACATAGGTATGTACATATAAGTGTAGTAAATGACATAGGTAACTCCAAAAACTTCATTTCTGAGGAATTCTCGGGGAAGAGCAAAAAATAGAGCAGTCCAGATGGTCTAGTTACATGAAAATAAAATTACTATTGCTCACATCATTTCCTGGAATGAGATGATTGGGAAAAGAAAGAAAATGAGAATACATACTAGCATTGTAAGTGCTTTCTTCCCTTTTTTCCCCTATTACAACTCTCATTTTATATATAGGTTATATGGTGAACACAGGACCCCTGCAATGGCAGGACAATGAGTTTTCAAAAAATAATAAGCAGCTTCATATTTCCCATAATTCTTAGTTTGCCAAGTGAGACAAAGAAGACTATGTTTCAGAACTAGGTTTCTTGGTTGCTGTCCCAGCTGTCTGTAATGTAACACTGCGTCCCCAGTTGGGATTAATGAAGGAGAGATTGTCCCTCTTGTTACAGCCAAGAAGGATCACAAAAGATTTCCTAGCACATGTTCCCCACTACAATTTTGTAGTCCTACACAACATTATCTGACCATTTTACCCAGCTTGCTGCTGTTGTCCCTGGGAGACAATCCACATTTCTAGCTACAGAGATATTTGAAAGTCATGCAAATGAGTTGGCAAGATCATTAACACTGAAAAAACTAAAGACCTACTTAGTCCTTCCCTTGAACTTTTCCAGTATATTTCATTCTGAGATGCTATTTAAATCTGAAAAGCATTTTTCTGGGAACTTAATTTTCCCACATTTAGGAAAGCTCATTGTACTTACTGATCATGGCTATAGGACCTCAAATGATAATCAGATGAATCCAATCAAAAGAAGAAGAATCCAATCAAGGCATCTTTTATCATATCATCTCATAGGATCACAAATCTAGAACTAGAAGGGACTTCAGAGACCATGTGATCCAATATTTTCATTTTACAGATAAAGAAAAAGAGGCCCAGAGTGGTTAAGTGAATTGATTAGGCTTACACAGTTATTAAGTACTAGAAGTTTGGATCCCAGGTCCTTTTGACTCCAAAGCCAATGCTTTTTTTTCTTTTTTTATTATTCCTTGCTTCTCTCTTTCTCTCTTCCTTTCTTTCCTTCCTTCTTTCCTTCATGAGTCAATTAGGGTTAAGTGACTTGCTCAAGGTCACACAGCTAGTAAGTGTTAAGTGTCTGGAGCCAGATTTGAACTCAGGTTCTCCTGACTTTAGGATTTCAGGACCAGTCCTCTATTGTGCCATCTAGCTGCCTGCCAATGCTTTTTTTTTTCAACTATACTACCTAACACCCAAGAAAGCATATTACTTGCATCAAATGTTCTTCAGGAAAATATAAGAATAATTTTTCCCAGAGTATCCACCCTGTAACACTTGGTACTGTTAACAAAATTTTCCCTTCATTTAAAACCATTAAGATAATATTGAGGGGCAGCTAGGTGGTGTAGTGGATAGAGCACCAGCCCTGAAGTCAGGAGGACCTGAGTCTTAACATTCCCTAGCTGTGTGACCCTGGGCAAGTCACTTAACCTCAATTGCCTCAGCAAAAAGAAAAAAAAAAGATAACATTGGAAATTCTTTTTAATAAAACTTTTGACTAAAGGATTTACTACTTGTTACAATTACCTTTATTTTTAGTAGCTGCCTCCAAAAAAAATTCAAATTAGTTTTGTATCCTGAAACAAGTTATAAAAATGAAGTAAAGCCATCTATACAAAATACTATCTACTTCAATTTAATTGTAAGTTTCCAAAATAATCTTTCTAAGTACAGATCTATGGCATTCCTATGCTTAAAAATCTTTACCTCTAGAAAATAAAAACTCCCTAGCTTGACTTGCACAATGACTCAAACCAACCTTTCCATTTGTATTCCACATATTCTACATCCCAGCCAAAATGAACTGTTGAGTTTCTCTCTCATTTAGTATGACATATCATAGCCAATCCCCTTGTGCTACACATTCATTCAAATTACTCCCCCAAATTCCATGTCTGGAATGCATTCCTTCCTCACTTCCATCTGTATGAATTTCTTCTTCCTTTCTGGATTCACTGATCTCACCAATTTATAATGTTCGCTCCTCAAATTACCATGCGTTACTTGCTTGTTTACATGTAGAAAGTTTGGAAGGTAAGAACTGTGTTGCTTTCATGTCTTTATCTTCAACACTAAATACAGTATTTTGAATAAACTTTTGTTGAATTAGAATTTATTTAGGCTGTTATCTCTATTTTTTTACTCTTTGGGTGGAAAAGGAGAATCTTTGGAAATTGAAAGGGGGAAAAAAAAAAAACTGGGTCTGGCCCAAAAGTCCACAGAAAAACTGCTGCTCTATATAGCTTTACTTTTCAGGAAAGACTACAACCATTAGATTTATGGCTATCACAGAGAGTAAACATTTTTCCTCTTAATTCCATACTTTCATTTATATTTTTAATTTCAGAAAGCTTGTTATTAAATGTGCTTTAGTCCAAAGTACAATATTCATATTTAGTCATCAAGTCTAAGTAAGTTTTGATTGTGATTTGGTGTTGATTAAACTATATTCTCAGGTAACCAAGATTTTGCTTAAATTTCTTAATGAGACAAAAAGACAATGTTCATTTTCTGTGATAGGAGCTGTACTCCTTTTATGTGCAGGTACTGAGTAGGGTACCAGAGAGCAGGAGGAACACTGCTGAAGAGTAGCCAGACAGTCATGGCTACTGCAAGAAGGCAGGATGGTATAAGGCCACCAGCAACTCTTCCTTCTCTTTTCCCTCTTATCCTTGCCCTGTAGCTCTCCTTTTCCCTTTTTCTTAGGCAGCCAGTACTCTAAATAATGAGGGATTCTGATATGTAACCTGAATTGGTCCTTTAAAAGGCAGAGAAGCCACTTAGCTTCTTAGCAGCCTGAAGCAGAAGAAGCTCAGTCTAGGAAGGAATCAGGTCAGAAGTTACAAGAGATCCTATTGCTTTTGAGAAAACATCTTCCTGAGTTTTTAACTTAGTGGGTAGAAGTTGTAGTAGGTCGCCATGGTAACTTAGGAAGTAGAGTGGTTTTATATCCTTTTACATTTACAAGTTGTGCCCATTTTAATTTCTTGTTATTAATAATTTTTTGTATTTGATAGCTCATAAACTCCAAAATGCATTTTTAATCTATAAGTCTAGATCATTGGACAGGCTTATTTTAGGACTAGTTCAGAACATTTCCAATAAAACTGATAATTCATTATTAAATCATGCATAATGCCTGAGGAATAATTGTTTTGTAAACATAATTACTGATAATTCACACAAACATGGAATTCAATTCAATAAACATTTCGAAGTACTTATATATGTAAGGCACTGCAATAAGGTCCTGAAAATAAAAAGATTAAAAATAAACATTTCTGTCTCTAAAGAGCTTACAACACGGGGGGAGGAAAATACAGCACATAAACCAAGTCAGTATAATACAATGGACAATATGATAATAGCAAAGAATAAAACCAATGAAAGTGGTCTAGCACAAAGCTTCTCACACTCTGGGTTACAGCCCCATATGGGGTCGTATAATTGAATGTGGGGTTTGCAACACTGATTTATTATCAATAACTTGATTTGTAAACCTGTTTCACATACCTATATTCCTAGGGTTACATAAAAATTTCTCAGGCGCAAAGGGTTCTTAAGTGGGAAAAGTTTAAGATGCCCTGATCTAGGAAAGTTAGAAAATTATCTTCAACTGGGGGAATCAAGGAATCTTCATAAAAACAGGTAGTATTTGAAGAAAATGAGTGTGCCAAGTCTGAGAATTGGTCTATGCAAAGGCATGAGGGTAATTTATATTACTACTTTAAAACCTTCAACACTTGCAGGAAAATGTATAGATTTAAAAATTTAGGAAATAAGTAAAGGCTAAGACTATTAGCTCTTTTTGCAACAAGGTGAATTGTGAATAGTGCTAAACTTGAAATCAGAAAGATCCAAGTTTTCATCCTACAGTTGGTACTTACCAACTGGATAGGTATAGGCAAGTCTTAAATTCTCTGAGCCAAAAGCAGTTGTCTATCTAAATTACTGACTAAAGTGTAATCCTGCACCTATAAAATCAAAAATCCCATATAAACTGGCACACATAGATCTATAGTGAGTAGAAGTTTTAGCAAGCAGAAGTTTTAAATAAGACAATAAAAAGGAAAAAATTTGGAGTTGGAAAGCAGGCTTGGATCAGATAAGGAAACAAACTTTTTTGAGAGCTGGAGCGTAATTAAGAAACAAAACAAAACTCTGGGAATAGGAATTAGAAAACCTCATCTCTGTCCAGAGTCCTGGCTTTACTACTTTCTAGCAAATCATTCAACCTCTTTAAGTCTCAGTTAACTTACCTCTAGAGTGGAAAACATCTTCGTCCTGTCTACCTGACAGTGTTATTGAGAGAAAGGTGCTTTGAAACAATACAGAAATGCAAATTATTTTTATGGAGGCTCTTAGCCTTGAGGTGATGGGAGAGAAGGAAAGAGGTATTCAAAATGTAAAAGTATCCAGAGGGAAATTGAAAAAAAAAAAAAAAGCAATAGTAACTAGCATTTCTCTAGCATTTGCAAAGCAAATATTATCTAATTTTATCCTCACAATGACCCTGGGAGATTGGTGTCATCATTATCCCTATTTTACAAATGAGGAAACTGATGCAAAAAGATTAAGTGACTTGCTAAGTCATAGAGCTAGTAAGTCTAAGACAGGATTTGAATTTAGGACTTTTAATTTTAGGTCCTGAGCTCTAGCCACTATACTACCTAGTTGGATAAAGCATGTATTTCTTCTAGGATGAGTTGTTAAAATCAAGGCATTAACTATCTGATAACTCAATATCCTAGAAATAAGATACTGATATAGATAGACAAGAACTCTCAGGAATAAGCTTAAGAATATTCATAGAACTCTTGGGATTCTAAATCTGTTTTTCAAATCTATAAAATCAACCTTCAAGATAGCTTTTTAATTTAACATTGAATTTAGCCTTTTTTGAGAACTATTTGATACAAAATGATTTTAGTAACAAATACATAGCTTTGATTTCTCTACCTCCTTAATTACAATTATAGTTGATGCTCATGCACAAGGTCTTCAGGAATAAAGCCACTTAAGAGGACAAATAGCTGAAACACTTTCTCAATTGTAAAAGGTGACACCTAACACCTAATTAGACACATAATTAAAATCTGTTGATGCAGGCCAACCCCCCCCCAAAAAAAATTTGCCCTGTTAAAAGTAAATAGTAGCACCAGCCCTTAAGTCAGGAGAACCTGAGTTCAAATTTGGCCTCAGACCACTTAACACTTCTTAGCTGTGTGACCCTGGGCAAGTCACTTAACCCCTCTTGCTTCAGCAAAAAAAAAAATAAAATAAAATAAATAGTAACTAGCTAAGGTTTAAACAGAGGGCTTTCTAGAACTGTCGACAGAAAAATGAACAAGAAAGATGAATATCATTAGTGCCTTTCAGCAGACCTTTGTGATTGTTCTATACTAAGAATATAGCTAAATAACTACTCTCCTTGATTTTAGTTTCTCCCTCTCCAATCCATCCTTAAAACCAATGCTACATTAATTTTCCTAAAACATTGCTTTATTTATGTCTGTTTATATTTATTTATATTATGCACTATTTATGTAGTGCAGTGGATGTAGTAATGGACTTGAAGTCAAGATGACCTGAGTTTAAATCTTATCCTAAACACTTATTTGCAAACTCCATTGCTTTATAAGCATTTTAAAGAATCAGTCATTTTTTTTTTTTTGAGGGGAAGAATGTGCCTCACTGATTCTCAGTGCCTTTGCAATAGACTGGGTTCTAAGTGCCTGGTTGTTTGAGGATTTTACTGTGTTGTTTTCTGGAACATCCTCTTTGGCTACCTGGGATTATCAAGAAAAACCACAGAATCCCAAATGACTGTGGTAGATAGGGAAACACATAATTCTCATTGCTAATGATGATGAAAAAGCCTACCAAAGACTCACTCAGGCATTGAGACAAATTTTACAGCAGTTTACAAACCATATGCCCATTTCTAAACATTGAATCAGAGCACAGTGCAAGCTCTCACAGGTAGAAAAGGCAGATTCCCAGTATGGCTAGCTTTATTCTCTTTAACTTTTGCTTATTAAAGAAGTTGATATTGGTCAAAATACATGCATTGTTCACTTTCCTGACTAATGCACTAAATGCAAAGCAAGTGATTCTGGGAAAAAAATTAGGAAAAATGTTTTATCTTCGTTTCTTATAAATACTGCCATTATGGTGTTATTGAGAGTTTTTGCTTGATTAAAAAGCAAAATTCCATAGGCTATAGTCCTCTTCCATGATTCTTCTTTATCTATTCATTTACTTATTGACTAAGAAATAAGAAGGTCATTTTAAATGAATGTGTACTATGAAATAAATAGGTTTCCAATTCTGATCTTAATGGCATATTTTTATTATATTTACTTATTTTGCTAGGCAATTGGGGTTAGTGACTTGTTCAGGATCACACAGCCAGTAAGTGTCAAGTATCTGAGGTCACATTGAACAGATCTTCCCGATTCTAGGAAGTCACTATACCACCTAGCTACCCTGATAAACATATTTTTAAAAATAAACAAGAAGCTAAATTGGGACTGGATTACCTATAAGATGTGGGTACTGGCCTCTGCCTAATCTTATAAAGCTATAATCTACTTCCTTCAAAAACAAAGCTAGTTGTTTCATTTTGTTATTAAGATTTGCAACAAAATTTCTTTCTTAGTAGTAAGGGATTATTTTAGATTAAAGGTGGTACTTTGAGGGAAGGCCAACTATAGTTTTTCATTTCTTCAGTATCTAATTATCTTTGGAGAAACGACCTTCAAAAGTAGATTTTTCAGTTTTTCATTCCTAATTCATTCATTTAGATTTAATTTAACAATCATCTATTAAGCATATAATATGTACATGCCTGGCATGGAGCCAGGCCCCTGGATATGCAAAGATTACAACAAAAACAATTCTTGCCCTTTTTGAATTTAATATTTACTGGGGGAAAACTAGACACACAGCTTAATAAATAAGACATTATAAACTCAGAAAATACAAAGTAAATTGGGTGGGATAAAGGACACTGTCAACTGGGGAAGGGGAAATCAAGAAAGGCCTCTACCTGTCATGTAAGCTGAACTCTGAAAGAAACTAGGAAACTAAGGACACAATGAGGAAGAAAAACATTCTAGGCATGGTGGATAGACCACATGGAGAAGAGCATGTGGTTCAGAGATGGGACAGCAAGTAGACCAGTTTGGCAGGAACTTAAGGATTCATGAGGGGGTATAATGTGAAATCAGTTTTTAAAAGTAACTTGCAAGCAGGTGGTAAAGAGCTTTAAATGCCAATCAGAGGCCTTTTTATTTTATCCTAGAGACAACATAAAACCAAAGAAGCTTATTAAATAGAAAAGTTATATAGTCAGACATGTCAGACATATATAGGAATATCAATTTGTTAGTTCTGTGGAGAATGATTGGAGAGGGAAAATGGGAAGAGACTGTAGGCAGAGACCCATTAGGAATCCAGGCAATGGTCCTGGCAAGAGGTGATGAGGTCCTGAACTAGAGAGACCTTAGCCATATGAGTGAAGAGAAGAAGATACATAGGAAAAATATAGTCTAGGTAGAAAATGCCAAGACTTGGTAACTGAAAGGATATAAGGGGTAAGGGAAAGTGAAGAACTGAGGATGATTTGGGGGTTTGGGAACCTGGGTGACTGGAAAGGGTGATGATGTTCTTAACAAAATTAGTTTTAGTATATTTTAAAAATGTTTAGTAATCTATTATTTTTTGTCCAGACTTATGATTTAATTGATATTGGAATCACTTATTGAGGAAATTCCCTCTAACTAGTGCAGAAAGACACCTGTTTGACATTTTATAGTCTCAGATTCTGGAGTCCTGAGAGTTGAAATGACTTGTCTGGAGTCACACACACACAGCCAATATATACTACAGGCAAGAAATGATCTCAGCTCTTTCTCACTCCAATTGTGGCTTTCTATCCACAAAGACACACTGCCTATAATACAAAATTAAATTGATAAAAAGAATTGATTGATTTTTTAAAAAGGAAAAAAATATTCCCCAGACATTCAGGATAGCAGTACTGCTGATTTGACTTGCTGGTCAAGGAGAAAGAAAATGAACATAAAGGTAATTTTTGTTTGGGTGGAATTATCTGTAATTTTTCTGACAATGAATCAAAGGAGAAATTCTTGACAAGATAATCTTACTTTAAGTCAATGCCAGTTATTTACACCTCTAAATCTACATGCCCACCACTTTTTAACTGAATTATGAGCACTCTGGCTAACAAAATTCAAATCAGCAAGTTATTTTGCTTATAATTGGGCTATAAAAGTACACATAGAAACGGGGAATAAAAATTCCTGAGCTTCTAGTTTTGAAACTTATGTTGTGGAAACATTTTCAAGCACTCCTATGGAAACTCATTTTCTGAGAGTAAATTTTTATTCCCATTTTTCCCCCCAAAAATAGAATTCTTTGAGAGTAAGAAGATAAGAAGTACAACAGGCATATAAAGCTCCAATTAAATTGTCATTTTGGTTGTTGCTACCGATTCCTCTTAAGTATGTAGTATTTGAGACAGCTCAGAGGAAGTATTTCCCCTTATAGAGGACACTGATATAATATGTATATTGTATATCTATCTATGTGTGTGTTTGTATCTACATATACAAATACACATATTTGTTGTTATTGTTCCAATGTCTTCCAGTTGTATCTGATTCCCTGTGATCCCATTTGGGGTTTTCGTTTCCTTTTTCTTTCTTTGCTGAGGCAATTGGGGTTAAATGACTTGCCCAGGGTCACACAGCTAGGGAATGTTAAATGTCTGAAGCCAGATTTGAACTCGGGTCCTCCTGACTTCAGGGCTAGTGCTCTATCCACTGTAGCACCTAGCTGCCCAGCCATTTGAGGTTTTCTTGGCAAAGATACTAAAGTGGTTTGCCATTTCCTTCTCCAGCTCATTTTACATATGAGGAAACTGAGGTAAACAGGATTGAGTGATTTGCACAGTGTCACACAGCTACTAAGTGTCTGAGGCTGGATATGAATTTAGGAAGTTGAGTCTTCCTGACTACAGGACCAGCATTTTATCTACTATGCCACCAAGCTGCCATGTATACCTCCATTAAAAATGTACATAAATTGACATTAACTGATAATACAATCTCTCTCCTCCATGCCTACACACATTTATCAAAAGCAGGGAATTCCTCTGCCAAAACCCATGTTCAAGTACTCAGTCCTTTACTCTTTACATTATGTCACATTATCCCTTCTACAAATAATGACAGCCATTAAGGAAACCAATTTCCAGGGAAGCTGTTTAGGTGTAAATAATTGGGCTGTGGGCATTTAAACAAAAATGACCAAAAAACCCACAGTCTCTCTGGCTATCAGAGATAAACAAAAATGTCAGAACATAATGGCTCAGGCTAGCATATACCACAAAGTCTAACTTTTCTCCTCTAGTTTAAAGAGCATATACTAATAAGAGAAACAGTCTTAGCTTAGTCCACTGTCACTAACCTTACTGAGTCAAGTCAGGTAAAATGCACCTCACTTTACATAACAGATGTATGCCTGAAAAAATTAAACCTAAATAAAATCTTTCTAAATTAGTCAAATTTTAAAACAATTAGGTTTTTTTAAAATCATAGACAAAGTGCTTTCCTTCAGATAGGGGTTATTCATTCATTTTTTTTTGTATCCCTGGAACCTGACACAGTACTTGGCACATAGTAGGCACTTAAGAAATATTTGTAGATTACCTGAGATTTCCTTTTCAGTCATCTTCTTCATGTGGGAATTGTAGTAGACTCAGAAGATCAGGGTTTAGTCTTTATTTACTGCCAATTGACTTAAACAAGTCAATTAATCTAAGGTAATTTCTGACTTTTCCCTATCCCTGATCTCATATTTTTCAATTTTCTCTTGAATCCACCTCCCCTTGCCTAGTCTTACTATAGGAAGCCAAATACAGGCATTCATTACCACCCACCAGGACTATTATAATAACTTTCCCACCTTCACTATCTCTTCTCTCTATCCCAAGCTTTGTATATATTGCTCAATAGCTAACATTTTTAAAAGTGCCTTAAGATTTGCAAAGCGCTTTACAAATATTCCATTTTACCCAGAGGACAATCATCTGACAATCATCTCCATCTTATAACTGAAGAAATGTAGGAAGAGGTTAAATGACTTGCTCAGGGTCACAGTCTTAGTAAGTGTCCAAGAAAAGGTTTGAATTCAGGACTTCCTGACTGCAACCATCTATCCACTGCCTCTAGAATTTATAGAGTTTTCAGGTTTACAAAGTACTTTATCTATGTTATCTCATTCTATCCTCACAACCCCCCCTGCAAAATAGGTGTTATTTTCCTCCACATTTTACAATGAGGAACATGAGGATGATAGAGGTCATGATTTGCCTAGGGTCACACAATCAATTAAGTATCTGAAACAAGATTTGAACCCAGATTTTTCTGACTGCAAAGTACAGTATTTTATCCACAATGCCCCCTAGCTGCTCACATGCTACCTAGATCTAGATATGTTACTACTCTACTGAAAAGGCTTCAGTGTTCCCCCTGCTTCCCAGGCAAAGTTCAAACTCTCCTCACACTAAGGCATTTCACAGCCTGAGATTATACTGCCTAGCTAACTTTATCTTAATATGTTCAACAACTCTCTAATGTGTTTATCCTGCATTTTCTGTGTTTGTGTCTTACCTTCCTATAAAACCATGAGCCATATTTTATCAAAATTTTTTATCTTCCCTAGAATTTAGCATGATTCTCAATATAGTAGAATTTTGATGAGTATTGATAGTGATTGTTATTTATGAGTTTTTGTTAATTGATTCTGAAATTATTTACCAATATAAATATTTTGTATTTGTAACTTTTTTTTTGTTTGTATCATCAGTTTGGTCCCAGAGAATCCTGAAGAAAGGGGTATTGTACATATCATGTTCCAATAGTCAGGGTCCCTGGAAAAGCCAAAGCTGCCCAGGAATGGAGCCAACTTCCCAGAGTTGTTTGTTTGAAATCTTGGACTGTTTATATCACATATGAAGCCAGAGGTCACATCCCCAGATTTTTTTCCTGTCTTTTGGCCAAGAGATATTTCAGATATTATAATTTCCTTTTCTCAAAGGTTCTTCCACCCCTACTGTTTTTGATAAGATCATGTCTTATATGAATGGATTTGAAGAAAAATCAACTAGTGGGAAACAGGAAAAACTATACAAAACATAAATAACTACATTAATATAAAAGGAAAGAAAAACATGTTTGCCTCAGTTTCCTCATCTGTAAAATGAGGTAGAGAAGAAAATAGCAAACTAATCCACTATCTTTGCCAAGAAAAGCCCAAATGGGGTCATGGAGACTTGGACATGACTGAAAATATGTTTGTGTAAAACAAATTTCCCTTATTTAAATCATATAAATGTAGTATAAATAGTTACAATTTAAAAGAAACCTATCATAATGAATTTTATTTAAAAGTAAATAATTACCCCATTATCTTTTCTGTAAATTCAGATTATCATATACTGAGTTCCCTTTAAAAAGAGTAAATAGATGATTAATTATGGCAGAAGAGCTTACTTCAAACAAATAAATGATTTTAATTAATAACAATATAAAAGTAGCTTAACTAATCAATTTCCTAGATATTTTTCTTAATTACCAGGTATTCTTTACATTTCTTAAGCCGTCAGCATACTCCATTTTATATTATGTTTATTTTGTATACATATCTTATTTTCTTCTCTTAGATTATGAGCTCCTTAAATGAAAGAATTATATCTAATACTTCCCTCAAAGACTGACACAATGCTTGAATTTAGTGCTTAATAATTGTTTGAATGTTAAATTGTTGACTCTGTGTGTATATTTCTGTTTGTATATATGTGTGTATGTGCACACATACACATATATACACACACACAGAATAGTGGATAGAGAACTGGTCTTAGATTCAGAATAGTTCAGGTTCAAGTCCTGACACATACTATTGAAAATAGGAACAACAGGAAAGTCACTTAATCTTTCAAAGCTCTAGGCAACTCTATAAGTCAATAATATAGAAAAGGTGAAGACCTGCATTAGTAGGAGGAGTTCCCTATATCAATGAAATTACTCATCCAGATCCTCTCCTATGTATTAGAGAGACAAAGAGAGTCAGACAGGTAGAGACAGACAGAGAGAAAAATTTGATGCAGAAATTTAATTTCCCTAAATTTAGGATCAAGATAGCAGTGTAAGCATATTGTCAATGTTTTTATTCCACTACTATTATTTTTTTATTGAATGCAGTAACCACAGAGTTGTGTGGAACCTAATCTTTCCATTCATGGGAAATAGCAGACTAACATTCAGTGTCATGTTCAACATTCTACTACACAGAAAAGAAGAATAATAGGTTATCTCGACAACCTTCTTATGTTTAGTAATTGAGAGAAAATTGATTGAGTTAGAGCCAGAAAATACCTAGCTCCTCACTCTTTATTATTTGGGGTTATTTCCATATCTCTCTAGGGATTGATTTAAAGTAAGACTACAAGGTTTAATGTTATTATATCACTTTTTTGTATGTTTAAATCCATCTTTACAATTTTTAATATATCTAAAGCATCTTAGAATGGTACTTTTGTCCATTCTCTTTGTATAGGTGCATAGAAAAAAAAATCCTACCATTACAAACATCTCATCAAATTCCTCAATTTCCAACATCTCACCAGATTTCTCCATTCACTTGGCTGTAAACCTAGGTAAGGGAGGAAATATGAGGGAAGTTAAAGGAAGCTCTTCTCTACTCTGTTCTTAGAGAGCACACATGCCTTGGCATAAAGAATGTATCAGGTCTAGTGCCACTAGTTGAAAACAACACTGAATCTTAGAGGTCGGGAAGTGTTTTATTTTTCCTTTCAATTTGCTATTCCTCTTTCTGGATTTTTCCAATTTTATTAATGACTTTGAGGGATATTTTTAATGTCAGATTATCACTTAAGAGACATTAGTTCATGGGAGCAGCTAGGTGGGGCAGTGGATAGAGCATCAGCCCTGAATTCAGGAGGATCTGAGTTCAAATTTGATCTCAGACATTTAACACTTCCTAGATATGTAACCCTGGGCAAGTCACTTAACCTCAATTGCATCAGGGAAAAAAGAGAAAAAAAACATTAGTTCTGAGGCTTTGATAAAGGAGAAAAGTTAGTAATAGTCTCAATAAAGAAAATGAATATTATTTATGACAGCATGAAAAATGCAGATGAAGGAACAAGATAGAATTATAGGTATACTGATTCAAAGATAAAAAAATGAAATTTGTACTTGACAAAAAAAGAGTGTGAGGATAGAAAGGGAAAGAGTATAGAAAAAAGAAAAGAAATAAAGGATGAAGTGGAAATGAAAGAAAGTCAAGTCAGAAAGAAAAAAAAACCTATTACAAATAGGAGAAATATCAAGAGACTTTATTATTATAAACATGCTTTTCATAAATTATATCATTTGACACTCTTATAATAACAATTATGATATAGTTAGAATAACTAGAATTTCCTTCATTTTATAGATGAAGAAAATAAGTTCCATGGTCATTACAGTTAATCATCATCAGAGCGTGGACTTGAATAGTCTAACTCCACATCTGGTGTTTCTTCTATATCATAGTGCTGAACAGGAAAGATGAACAGGAAAGAGCTAAAGGAAAAAAAATAGCCACTATACTTTGTATTTTGAACTACAGCAATTGGTAAGAAAGGCATTTTAAAAAAATATTGTTAAGTGAAGTATGAGAATATTTGGCTAAAACATGGGTAGAAGGGAAAAGAGGAGAAAGAGTCAGATTTCAGACACTGAAGAAAGAAGAGCTGGTGGAATTACTAACATCGATAGGAAACAGAAAGAACACAGTCTGAAAGACGAGTAGCTTTCTTTCTGTTTCAAAAAGCATACTGTGGCAATGAGGCACTCAAAGGAGTACTAATGGTTGAAAAGAGAGGGAAATTTTTAATTCACACATAGTGACAATGAATAGAGCATGTCTTAATTGGATCCCTGAACTACAGAATATGGTCAGTACAAGAAAGTAATCAGACTCCCAGTCCCCAGATTTGGTAGAATCTTCTACCAAAACCAGAAACATGAAGATTAAAGTAAATGAAGAATATACATGAAAGGACAACTAGAAATTTAAAAAATAATATACACTTAGTAATTTCTAAAAGTTTCCACTAAAGAATTTATTTATAGGCACTAAAATCTTAGAATGACTAATAGACAAAGACCCTGTACAAATTAGAGAAAGGAAAAATACAAATGTGTAATTTGAAAACTTTGGGAAAGCAGTAGCAATGGATGACCTCCACCTAGTACACTAGACAAAATTCCATGATGCTAGGCTTTTGCCCCTATTTAAAAGTGAAAAAGTACAGATCATTCCACAGACCAGCAAGGAGAAGTTTGGGAGCCTGAATCTAACCACAGACAATGAATGATTCTCTGTAGTCTGTATAATACATTATTGCATGTTACTGATGATGATAAAATTTAAAATAATTAGTTCAACCCTTACATGAAGAATGAAGACAGTAGTACTGAATCATAAAAGTGGAAAGCAATTGAAAAAGTCACATAGTTTATGCTCTTCCTTAGTCAGGGCCACTTTAACAGCCTTAGAAAGTAATAACTTTCAGTTCTCTCTCAACTTCTAGTGATCAGCTCAGCAGTAGATTTTGAAAATTCCAGGCGAGTACACCATGATTAACAAATCTAAGTAATCTAGTACATCCAAACCACAACTCAGATATGCACAATCCAAGTATATTTAAAAAACAGAACTCTTGGAAAGACAATTATCTCAAAATAATCAAAATAACAAAGACTAGATGACATTTTCTTTTCCTTCCAGTTCATCTTAGACATAAATATGAGTGTTACAAGGTTTCGTATAATTGACATCCAGAAACATCATTTTCATTGTATTCTTTTTAAAGAGCTTTCTTTTGAAAAGCATCAATATCAAGGACATTCACACCTTTTGCTACAACATGAAAAAACTATGACTGTAACAACAGAGAAAACATTTATAAGTATCCTATTCCTTGACTTGGTTCCCTCATTTTCGTTCCCAGAGGATACATCTTCAATTAAAAATTAAGAATACATCTCACGCTATCCACCTCAGAATAAAAACTTGAGCTCCAAGTAGATCAGTCAAATCTGATTCCCAAGAAGTCTCTGCTTTCCAAGATTGAAAGTGCAGTCAGTCAGGAAGAGGACAGTATAAAACACAATCTCACGCACAAGTAAAACAGATGATTAGTTTCCTGTAAGCAATGAATGATATGCCTAAAAACATACATCTCATTTAATCTAACTACTTTCAGACTACTATATAACAATGGGTTAGATGTGCAAGGTGGAGGCAATGCTCCAGACAGTCCCAGTTAATATACATAAATAGTTATATGACAACCAGATCCCTAGCCTTCTGCACTAGAATTGCTTTGGAGTCGGAGGAATTGGGTTAGAATTCTGTTTTTGCCATTTACTATCTATGCCACTTTATCTCTGAGTATGGATTTCCTTAGCTGAGAAATTACAAGGAGGAGAAAATGGACTAGATGATCTTTAAAGTCCGTTCCAATTCAACAATCTATTATCCTATGACTGACTCCTACATTGCCATGAATAATTTTTGTCATTCTATCAAGTTAATACTTGGTCCCTAAGAAGATAACATAACAGGGCTGGTAAGTTTGAGTGTGGATAGAAAAAGGGTTTGGACATTGACAAGTCCTAGATGACCTGGGGACCATTAAAGCTGGAAGGGGATGTAGGGGTCATTTGGGTCAACCCCTTTATTTACAGATAAGAAAATAAAGGCCTAACCAGATAAAGTAATTTGTTTAGGATGAAGCAAGACTCAATGTGAAATATAGGACCTAATGGAAAACTCTAGTCATATGGGTCTTAGAAGAAGAACCAGAAAACAACTTATCCAGGATATTGCTTAATGCCAGTTCTGATAGCACAGTACAGCATGTTTTCTCCCCTTGCAGCTACAAGGTCAAGTTTAGAGGCAAAGGCTCTTGAGCCAGCCATCCATTCCCTTCTTTTTGGACAAAGGCTGACTGACATTCAACAAAGTGTTTTTAAGACCTGGAAAGCGAAGACAACTGTTGGAAAGAAGATACCATAAATATAACAGAAGCTATGTGCTTACTAAAGAGCACATGACTTTTGCAATCATATAGCTAGAAACAGAACACTCAAATAAAATTGAAATGGCAAGTTCATTTCTAAAATGCTTTAAAGGTTTATCAAACTCCTTCCTTGGAGCCACCTCCTGAGGTATACACGGAAACATTTTACAGGTGAGGAAACGTTTAGAATAAAGTAACTTATCTAACATCTCACAACTAATTTTTATGAATAGATTTGAGGTTAGGTCTTGTAAAACCCAGGCCAAGGGCTTTCTTCCACCACAGACAAATTCATGCCCAAATCCAGTAGTTTCATGAGACAAGTCACCACTGAAAGAAATTGAAGTGTGAAAAGAAAAAGGTTTGGGAGGTTCTCATTCTATAAAAGTCTTGTCCTTGAAATGGACCAAAGACTAACCCACGCCATGACCGTAATTGGAAGCATGTGTACTCGTGTGAGTGGCCGGGGTCGGGGTGTGGGTTGGGGGGGGGGGGGACAGGCAGCCAGATTCTTTGTAGGTGATTAACCTAATGCTGTAGGGGTGGGTGCACATATGCCAGGGGATGGTGGGAGGGTGGACATGTTATATCTCCACTTGACCCCCATCAGCTGGGCCAGAGAGTCAGTGGCGAAGAGCTAGCACAGCCCCTGGTCCCTGGCCCAGATCAGGCGCGTGTCCCCGGCGCGCTGTTCCGAGGGGTGTGACTGCGTGGGGCCGTGCACCGTGGCCGGGTTGCCTACCGCTCACCGGCACGTTACTTCCCTCACCTCCCCCCACACACACACACACTGGGGCTCGCGCGGACTCGCGGTCACTCGGCAGGGCAGGGCCGTCGGGGTCTCTACCCTGTGCGTGTGCACGCGCGCGCGTAAGAGACCCCTTCAGGAAGGATGGAGAGCGGGGGGAAGGGGGGCTCCGCCGCCGTCGCCGTCGCCGTCGCCGCCTCCGCCCTGCCGCCCCTCCAACCCCCTGCCCCGCCTGGGTCCCTGCACCGGCACTTCCTCGAGCACTCACCATGTTTGGCCAAGTCTCTGCGAGCCTGGAGGAGTGAAGAGATGCGCTGTCCAGGGTATCCAGACTCCCTCTGCCCCGCGCGTCCTCTATAAGGTTTTACACACCAGCGCGCACACGCCCCAGAGCACGCCCAGGCACACACACTTACACCCCACACCGCTGGGCTGGGCTTTGCCCCCGCCTCCCTTTCACACCGGCCTCCCTCCTCTCCCGCCTCTCCCCCTCCCTCCCTCTCAGCCTCGCGGCCCCGAGGCTCCTAAGGCTTCCCTTCAGCCTCTCACTCCGTTCCTTGCTACGCCCTCTAGGGAAGGGAAGCCCGCACTGCAGGCATGGGGAGGCGGAGGAGGAAACTAGGGGAGGGGAGGGGGCAGCGCAAGTGGAGGGGGAGGGGCCGAGGAAGAGACGACAGCTTGCCGGACCTCCTGCTAGCCCTTGACTCTCTGATCAACACCTCCAGTTATACCTTACCTTACCCCTTGGAGTCCGGTATCCTTCCTCGACACTGGAGGTCTCGGGTGCTCCGCCACCGCCCCCTCCTGGACGGGCGGAGATTCGCAGCCAAGGACACTCCACCACGGGTCCGGCAGCTCGAAGTTCTCTTTGAACCTACCCTCAAAAGAAAAGACAGTGGTTGTTTGGGGAGGGTGCAGAGAGAGCAAGATAAGATGTATGTGTCGAAGGTAAAGCGATTGCTCCTCTTGTCTTTCCCCCCCTCTTCTTCAAAGGCAAAGTGATTGGGGAAGGGTGCCCTTTCAATAAGATTGCTCGGATTTAATGTTTTTTCGTTTTGCTGATTTGTTGAGGACAAAAAAGGAGTGGGACTTCTGTGCTTAAGGGAGCACAGAAATAACAGTAAGCGATGCAACCAAAATCGTGACATTTATTCTGCATCCTAAGCCCAGCCTGACACCTATTTAATCACAAGCTCAGAATCAGATCCTTGAACTGACAAAACATACCATCCTATCTTAAAGGTTACTCAGGACTTAACTACGGTGTGAAAGCTGAAAGAATCTCATATCCCGAGTTTTGTTTCCTATCTCTAGGTGAAAATATGAAGTTTAGGGGACACATGTTTGGTGGAGTTGGAAACATTTCTTTTTATTTTCCTTTCCCTTTATTTTCTCCCTTTAATCACTTTAAAACTTAAAAAAAATTTAAGCTATATCGTATTTATTGTAGAGGTCATTTGAGTAATTTGGGACACAAAAGCCTATGAAAATGCTTAGGAACATCCCAGCTAACTATGTAGGCATACAATAGAACTTCATGTCTAACCTTCCTGCAACTTAGCTGAAGGTATAGTCTCAAAGTTCCTTGTAAGAAAGCGTTGTTGGAACCAACGGGAGATTGATATCTTGTGATTTGTAAGCCGTAATAAATTGTCATATGATTGCCATCTTTGCTGTAATACATCACTTTTTTTAGTGAATTCCCAGCACGAGTTATGTCGTATAAAAAAGGTGAATATCTTTATGATAATCAATAGATTTTTATTTTTGATATATCAGCTCACTGTCACAGAATCTCAAAAGCCAAGATTCGGCTCAAAAGGACTCAGTAACCAATTTTCTATGTGGCATTTATATTCTACAGAACAAAGATTCTCTCAGCTTTTGTGGGTACCCAGGTTATAAAGAATCTGGATGTTAATGTCATGGTGCATTTAATCTGGCATAACATAATGCAAATACTTGATCTGTTGCATTTTTGAGGACAACTTTATTTTCGTCCTCTACAGCACTGAAAGATAATCAGCCTTCAAACAATGAGGTTAAAAAAGAGTTGATGTATCATACCATGCTTAATACATGAAATGAACTTAAATTTTTAAGTCAGATCTGTGCTTTTCTTATTAACACAACTACCATACCATCATCTTCCACTCTGTTCACCATTGTATTCTCATTATATAAACACATAGCCAATTGTAGAACCAGACTTTATCTGTAAGTTACCTATATTTTATCTGATAATCGAAATACTTTATACACATAGTATTATTACAAAAAAAGAAGGTAATTCAGTAAACTGGAATTTTTATTATCCATCATTCACTTACTAGACAAAGAAGGAAATGAGTATACAGGAACTTGCTTTTTAAACTCATGGAAACTGGGATCCTATAGATTAAGATAAAGTATAAATATTTATTAACAATATAACTAAATATCATAATATAAATTTTAATCAAATAATTCAAGTCACATGTGTTGCTTTGCAAAGTTAAGTTTTTGCTTTAGTTGTATGTGACTCTTTATAGACTATAGCACTCCAATACTGTCTATGGGGTTTATTGTTAAAAATTCTATAGTGGTTTGCTATTTTCTTCTCCAGTGGTTTAAGGCAAGCAGCTATTAAGTGACTTGTCTAGGGTCACACAGCTAGTAAGTGTCTGAAGCTAATTTGAACTCAGATCTTCCTGACTTTAAGCCAAGTGCTCTATACACTAGGCCACCTAGCTATTTCGAAGTAAAATTAGTACTAGCATAACTGTAGAATTTTATAACAAAAAGTAAAGATCACCTAGTTTAATTACTTCATTTTACAGATTAAGGAGACAGAGACCATGAGAGTAGGGACTAGGATTGCTGTCTTCCTGTCAAAGTAAAGGTGAACCAAGACAAAATTGTAAAATGGTTGAATTTTGTGTTCAACATAATCAGCTTTTCCTTTTTTATACCTTTTCCTCTTTCTATGGTACTCTCTCCCTCCCTTCAGGTGTTAAGAACTTTTGTGCCATCAGGTTTAGCCACCCCTCCCCTTCCAATGAAAAACGATATCAAGATGAATAGTAATACAAATTCACATAACCTGAGGTAGAAGAGATCAAGAGACCAAGTAGCCCAATCCATAGCTGAACAGGAATTCCCTCTAAATAACATGGGAAGGCAAATTGACAAACTGTTATATAAATGTTAGCTATAAATTAGCTAGCTTTTGTACCCAGTACAAACATCAATATTAGTGGATTTCATGTTGAAGAAAGTATAAAATATTTAGCGCACAGAATAAGGAAATAATTAGGCAGTTACCATGCCATTTTTATCTCAGTGAGTAGAGATAAATATAAGAGGTAAAGATTTAAGGGATTGAAGCTCTCAAGATGAACAAATCATATTTATATCTGTTGCTTTGGATACTATTAATATTGGATACTGTAAGTCAACTTCAAAAACATATTTGACATGGCTATTAACCCTTTCATTGCACCTGAGTACATGTCCACATGTTCTTATATGGGAACTGAGTCATCCTAGTCATTTTTTTGCACGGCAGATCAGTTCAATTGTACAATTAATTCTGGGTTTTGACAGCTAAAAGCATAGAGATTCCATTTCTGCATTCCAATTTTAATCTTTTCTGTAGATATGACCTTCACAGTCTACTTTACTCTTTTATGTCTTTCATGTGATTGTTCTGCACTATAGTTTTCATATATAAATATGGGTGTGGGAGTATGATGTGATTCTAACCCCAAGCACTTACTATAAATCACAGAAAGTAAGGGCTAAAGAAGTAACTAGGTATTAATGTGCTAATGAAGTAAAAAATCCTGTTCTATTCCATATCATCTCTTTTACTTAGTAGAAAGGAGTTCTCAGATTGAATTGGAAACCTAGCTGTTCATTTGCTGGAAAAAGTTTGGCCATAATCTTAGAGATGTAAAAAAGTGATGTAGTTTTAAAAAAAAACTAAACCTGCCAATCCCTCCAGACAGTAAAGTAGTTAGTATATTATAGGGATTATCTTTTATGGAAGGTGATCCCTATAAGTCTTCAAGAGGGCAGTAGGTATGAGAAGAAATTGTCTCTCCTCATCAGCCATGACATCTAGTGAAATAATACTCTGCCAGTAGGAGAAACCACATCCACTAGGGAGCAATTTGGAAAGTTGAATCTTCAAGATAGGGATGAGAGACACACTCTCCAGAAGGAAACAATTTATAGAGGCAACCTTCAAGGTAGGAAGCAGCTTCAAGGAGTGAGACCTCTGGCAAGAGAGAAAAAAAAGTCAACTATGGATTAAAGAGATTATTGGCTCTGGCTAGTTAAGAGTTGGGTTTTAGAGAGGAGTTGCCCAGGGAGTCCAAGTGAACAATTTGCCCAGAAGAGACAATGAGAACATAATCAGAAGGAAAATTACTTTAGGCCTTGCAGTACTGGAGACCTCATATGTGGCCTTAGTCACATGTGTTCCTTATGAATGTGTTGAGATCAATCTTAGTGTATTCTTTAAGTCTGTACCCATTCTTACCATGGATGATGTGTGGGTTTATGAGAGTACATCTCAGATTCCTGAGGAAGAATTCTTTGGTAGCCACTGCCCTTAATAATATCATCTTAGTAAATGTCTTTGCTTTAAGTTGATTGTGTCTCCTGACTATTAAAGATCAGTACATCAGTGGGTGGGGACTTATAAACTATAAATTTAGGAATTCAGATCCATAGTTACTTTGAGCTTAGGATAGTAGCTGGGGGCTACCCAACCTTAAAAGTATGAATTTAAACTGGGTGGGAAGGTGGCACAAATGGTTCTCAGAGAGTGCTACAAAAGGTCAAATTTTAAAAATAATATCTTCCATGAAGTAATTAGGATATTCTAATTTTATTGAAGATAATTTTTGTTCATTAAATGCACTTAAATTCCTAGAAAATATTGCCTCATAAAGGCATATTGCAAGGAAAGAAAAATCCTTACTACAGATCTTCTTAATTATAATTTATTCACTATGCTTTCTACTAGAAATGAAAGACCATTTGGATTTTAAAACAAATTCAAGGTCATTGGAAATTTTAGTCCCACTAACAATGCTGAATTCTTGTAGCCCAAAGAACTGGATCTAGTCAAAGAGAGTTCAAATTTGGTTTCCTTTAAAAAGTTTTGACCATATTGCAAGGATTCTGATAAATTCAAGCAGGGGAAAATATGGCTATGTACGTGTGCTGTTGACATTTTGTGCTAAAAATGAATTTATCTTTTTTCTTTTAGGAGAAAGGGCGGGGCATTGCTTAAGAGATATCTGGGTATAATGGTAATACAGTGGACTTAAGAGTTATAAAACTTGCATTTGAGTCCCATTCCACTTTGAATAAGTCATTTAACCTCTTTGAGTCTCTCAGTTTCCTTATATGTAAAATAGGGATATTGCTATTTGTACTATGTATAGTAAAATACTATTATGAAGATTAAATTATATATATATACATATATATATTCTGGTATATATGATATAGAATGACATAATCCATTAGTGTGTGTGAGTTGCTATATATATGAATTGTTATTCTGTGACTTCTTCAAACAGCTGCTTGGAATGAAAATAACCATTTGAACTTAAAAGTTTTTTTACTTATTATAAGTATTATCACATCCTAGGAATTTTATTATCCTCTTTTTAAATTATTTAGATAAATTCATTTCAATAGGAGTTTCCAATCTTTATGTGATAAGGAGTTAATGGGTTAATTACCAAAAGTCCTATGATTGACTTAAAAAATGAAGAGATATTGATGGAACAAACTCATTTTAATGGGAAAAATAAAATGGCACTACATATATCTACCTTTGTCTGTCAGTTTAGAATGGTTTACCAATGCTCCTCTTTCCATAGCTCCCCCCCCACCTATGGTACAAAAGCTTAAAATTAAAAACAAAAATGAATTTTAAAATGACCTCAGCTATGTTCTTATAATATACATCTTAACTAAAGGTTAAAGACATATTAAAAAAAATCAGTCTGAGGAAGAATAAATGATTAATTAAAAGAACTGGGAACCTATATCCCAAACATATATCCCAATGCATTGCTCCTAATTATTCATTCTTAACACACTAATAGGAAAGGCCTGAAATTAAAATAATCCTAATGAGGCAATAATTTATTTCAATAAATTAATAATTTATCTCACTGGGACACTGTGACTAGATGCTATTGCTTTCAGAAGAGATAGAGAGAATCCTGATTGATGATTCAGTATGTGAAAGTTCTATTTACCAAGCATTTACTTAAGAGTCAGACCATGCAGTGCATACTGTGCTGGACCTCAACCCAGAAAGACTTAAGTTCATATATGACCTCAGATACTAGCTGTGTAACCCTGGGCTTGTCTAGGGCTGTTGTGAGGATCAAATAAAATAATATTTGTTAAGAAAAGTTCTTGGCATTTAATGGACATTTTACATCCCCTTCCTTAGGTCATCCTTATCATTTTATAGCTGAAATGCAAAATGTTTAATTTACTTGCTCAAGTCACACCACTAATTAAGAGGCAGAGCCATCATGACTTGAAACTGAGTCTGAAGTATAATCTAGATAGAATGTGAACTCCATGAAAACAAGAAGTATTTGCTTTTCTTTCTTTATGTCCCTGAGAATCTAACAGTGCCTGGCACAAACTAGGGGTTTAATAAATGCAAATACTGGCTTACCTGATTGATTGATTAAGCCTGGTTCTTTTTACATTAGCATGTGATGTTTTTTCGTATTATTGCTCTAATTATTATCAAATACAAATAGTAATTGTGACCAGGGACAAGTCACATACCGTTTTTTTTGCCTCAGTTTCCTCATCTGTAAAGTAAGCTGAAGAAGAAAATGGCAAACCACTCCAGTATCTTTGCCAAGAATACCCCAAATGGGGTCACAAAGAGCTGGATACAACTGAAAATAACCAAACAACATATAATAATATAAATTTTATCAATTTATCAAGGAGCTGAGGTTTCATCAGTGAAATGTTTTTGTTCTTATGAAAATTAGAATCAATTAATAATAGTGGATAATACATCTAGTAAGTAATGAAAAAGATCAATTTTTAATTGAAGAAAATAGTTTAAAATTTTTAAGCTAACAAATTATTTCAGAAATGTTTGAATCAAACAATCAAAGCATAATTAATACCAAGACTACATAAATTATTTGTAAAAATAGAGGAAGAAGTCATTCTTACATTTGTTTTATGAAACAAATATGGTCCTGATACTTAAGTCAGGGAAAGATAAAACAGAAAAATAGGTCAATATTTTAATTAATATCATGCAAAAATGTTGAATAAAACATTAGCAAAGCAAATTAACTCTAATAAAATCTTCAAAAGATGATGCACTATGATGAGATTGGATTTTGTAGGGGCAGCTAGGTGGCGCAGTGGATAGAGCACCAGCCCTGAAGTCAGGAGGACCTGAGTTCAAATCTGTTCTCAGACATTTAACGTTCCCTAGTTGTGTGACTCTGGGCAAGTCACTTAACCTCAATTGCCTCAGCAAAAAAAAAAAAAAGAAAAAAAAAAAAAAGATAAGATTGGATATTATGCCAGAAATATTAAATTGATTCTTAATTAACAAGATTGTGAACATAGTGAATAATTTTTTTAAAAAACCACATGAGTATATCAATAGATTCAAAAGAAGCTTTTTGAAAAAAATACAGTAGTCATTTATGTTTAAAAGCTAGAAAACATTGGAATAAATCCATCTTTCCTTAAAACGGTAAATTATAACTATTAAAAACCAACAAGTAGCAATATCTATAAAGTAAAAACACTAAAGTTCTTTTCTGCAAGATTAGAGATAAGGCAAAGATTCTTATTGTCACCTATATTACTTAATATGATTTTAGAAATACTAGATATAGCAATAGCAAAAGAAAAAAATAAATTGAGAAAATATAGTCAAAGAAGAAACAAAATATCACTATTAAAGATAATATGATCACTTACTTAGAGATATAAAATTAGTTGAAATAAATAAAAAGTAAAGTAGCAGGATATAAAATAACCCATAAAATACACAAACTTTTCTGCATATTCCTAACAAAATCCAACAAAAAAAGATATCCCATACAAAATACAGATTTCACATAATATCTGAAAGTTTACTAACTCAGGATTTATAAGAATATATATGTTCAGAACTTTACAGCAATAAAATAAAATTTAATTAATTGGAGAAATATTAATTATTTATAATTGGGACATTCCAATACAATAAAAATGATAATATCCAATTAATATTCAGAATTAGTGCCATTCCTATCAAAATGACAAGGGGTTACTTATAGATCCAGATAAAATAATAACAAAGTTCATGTGGAGAAATACAATGTTAGGAATCTTAAGAGAAAAAATTTGAGAAGGACCCATTTAATCAAACCCAAATTATACCTGAACTATAAAGCCAAAACAATTTGTACTGGCCAAAAAACAGAAAAGCTAATCAGCGTCTAAAGTTGTCTTGCCATTGACAAAGAGATCTGGACATTGGTCAGTGTTAAGATAGTGTTACATGTGCAACAGATAAGGCAAACAATTCAAAAGCTATTGAACATAGGAGTGTAGTGTCTGATAAACCTAAGGAAAAATACCACTAAGGTGAGAATTTCCATTTCTATCAAAACTATTGGGAAAACCACAGAGCAGTCTGGCAGAAATGTTGTTTAAAAATAAGTTACTAAACCCCAATTGCCTCAGCAAAATAATAATAATAATAAAAACAGCCAACATTTATATTGTACTTACAATGTGCCAGACACTATGCTAAGTGTTTATTGTCATTTGATCCTCACAACCCTGGGAGATAGGTGCTGCTACTCCCATTTTACAGATGAAGAAACTGAGATAAGCAGACTTGCCCAGGGTTACAGAGGTAGTAATGTCTGAGTGCTTAATTTGAATTGAGGCCTTCTTGACTCCAGGCCCACCACTTTATCTACAGTGCCTCTGCACTAGGACCAACATCTTCAGCTATAAACTCTAATTTATGCTTATGAATATAAAAATAAATTCCAAATGTACATGAAAGGGCATATGATTAAAAGAGAGGGTATGGCTGAGGGAAGATATCTTCATAACTATGACTAGAAGGAGAATTATTATCTAAAAAAGAATAGAAATGATCACAAAAGGTAAAATGGATAATTTTGATTACATAAAAAATGAAAAACTTCTCCATAAATAAAATAAATATATTAAGAATCAGAAGGGAACCAAAAAATTGGGGAAATTAGCACAATAGATTTCTGTAATAAAGATCTATCATATAAACTGTATTAAAAATGGATACAAAAAAAAACCAAAAAAAATTTAAAAAAAAGAAAAAAAAATGGATACAAATATATCAGAATAAAAGCTATTCCCCAGTATATGTGATCAAAGAATATTTAGTTTAATAGTGGTATTCAGGCCAATTCCAATAGACTTATGATGGAAAGAGCCATCTGCATCCAGGAGGACTATTGGGACTCAATGTGGTTCATGACATAATATTTTCACTTTTTTTTTTTTGGTTTGCTTTTTTTTCTTTCTCACTTATTTTCCTTTTTGATCTGATTTTTCTTGTGCAACATGATAAATGTGAAAATATGCTTAGAAGAATCACACATGTTTAACCTATGTTGAATAACTTGCTGTCTATGTGGAAGGGAGGGAGGGAGAAAAATTTGGAACAAAAGATTTTTAAAAAGTGAATGTTGAAAACTATCTTTGCATTATATTTTAAAAATAAAAAGCTATTGTTAAAAATAAATATTGGGCAATTCATATTATTGCTAGGAACAAATAAGGAATCTATTATATTGAGACACAAAAGCTAATAACTTGTAAATCTTCCTTCAGAAGAAGGAAACTGTTTCACAGAATTTTGTGATCTGAGATTTGAATATGTCTTTAGATTCTAAATCTAATGCTCCATGTTCATAAACATAAATGTATGCTTATTTACAACTTTGGATTATCCATGACTCTGTTCTCTTCCATTAGTGAAGACAATTTAAAAAATGAAATTAATAGAAGTGTTTGCCTCATTTAGATGTCAGAATTCCAAAAAGTGACAAATTTATCTTCTTTCCCGCTATACAACCAAGAATTACCTATCTCAACTAAATAACTTCTGATAAGATTCTAATCATAAGATTCTGTTTTTTTAAATTTGAGATTTATATTTTATAATTTTAGATCTAGGGAACTTTAATTTTCACATCAGCTTTAGAAAAATTAAGAGAGACCTGTTTATTCTTTTTCCTGTTGATACAGAGCCAAGGCTTCTGAATAATTTAAAAGAGATCATACCTAAAAGATATTAGTCTATTTTAAACAGTTTATTCATAGAATTCAAAAGGCAGCCATGCCACAAAGAAAAATTTAGTGAATCCAAGAAAAATATTGAACATTAACATGAAATAGTATTCTAGGATTTTAATTCTAATTCTTTTACTCCAGTGACTAGTCTGGCTACAGAATAGCATTGCACTGAAACAGATAAAATTGTGTGCAATCAGCAGGAGTCTATGTTTGCAAGGTTCAAGATTGTGTAACACTTGTCTAGACAATTAAATCTTGAAGAGTTGGACTGTGGGTTGGGAGAGGGAGATTGAGACTAAAGCAGCTGAAGAATGATTTATTTGAAACAAAGGTCAATGTCAGTGGTGACTTATTTTTGTTAGTTATGATTCGCTATAAACTCTGGCACCACTTACTCCAGCCAATAGAGATTTGTCTCTTAATAAAAATTGTTATCACTATAAAAGCAAAAGAGTGTTTGAGCTGAAGTGTAACTAGAGATTTTATGAGTTTAACACACTTTGTAGATAGGGGAAGATAGGTGTATTAATCCTAATGAAAAGCATTTATAAGATTGGAGAAAGAAGGTAATAAAATGGGACAGTTTAAAAAAATAGTTATAACTATCTCTTAAGAATTTCTGAATCTTTCCCTATACTGCCAATTTTATTTCACATACTAGCACCTAACTCAAAATTTTGGTTGCCATATTGATATTGTCACTGTCCTCTACATATATTAGAGGACACATTGAATGAATGAGTGAAAAGGCACTTATTTTGAAAAAAGCACTATATTATTATCAAACACCATGAAAAGTTCTGAGAAAACTAGGAAAATCTATATGAACTGATGCAGAGTAAAGAAAGCAGAACTAGGAAAAAAAATTATACAATCAAAACAACATTACAAAGACAACAATTTTGAAAGACTTGATAAGTTTTACCAATGTAATGAACAACTATAATTCTAAAAGATCAGTGATGAAATATGCTATCTGCCTCTTGACAAGAGAAATGATGTGTACGAGAAGCAAAATAATATATACCTTTTTGGACATATACAGTGTGAAAATGTTTGGCTTATTTTAAAGAAGAGCTGGGGGGGCGGAGCCAAGAGGGCAGAGTGAAGACAGGACTCTCTGTGTCCTCCTCTGACCTTCTCTCAAACCAATAGGAGATTAGGCCTCTGAACTGATTCTTAAGTCAAAGAAGCCAGAAATATTTGGACTACAAAACATTCCTAACAGAAGTTACCTTGAAAAGCTCCGGAGCAGGTCTGTTTCAGTAGGGAAAGGGGTCAGGCGGTTTGCCGAGAGACCAGGGCAGGAAGCTGGGCAGGATTCAGCATGGCCGTTTCTAAGCATCTGGGAAGTCCCTGCAAGACGCTCTGGCTACTCTGCCCTGATTGCGGGCAGATGCTTTGGCTGATCTGTCTTTAGTAAATTTGTGATTTGAAAATCACTGAGAGGGACAGCTAGGTGGCACAGTGGATAGAGCACCAGCTCTGAACTCAGGAGAACCTGAGTTCAAATCTGGTCTCAGACACTCAACACTTCCTAGCTGTGTGACCCTGGGCAAATCACTTAACCCCAATTGCCTCAGCAAAAAGCAAAATAAAATAAAATAAAATAAAGAGTGATATTATAAGTAAATTAAAGGAACATAGGATAGTTTACCGCTCAGACCTGTGGAGAAGGAAGGAATTTGTGTCCAAAGAAGAACTGGAACTCTTAATTGAACACCTTTTAGATAATTTTGATTATATTAAGTTAAAAAGTTTTTGTACAAACAAAACTAATGCAGACAAAATAAAGAGGGAAGCAATAAATTGGGAAATCACCTTTACATTTAAGGGTTATGATAAAGGCCTCATTTCTAAAATATATAGAGAATTGTCTCATATTTATAAGAATTCAAGCCACTCTCCAGTCGATAAATGGTCCTTAAAGGATATGAACAATTTTCAGATGAGGAAATGAAAACTATTTCTGGTCATATGAAAAGTTGCTCCAAATCACTATTGATCAGAGAAATGCAAATTAAGACAACTCTGAGATACCACTACACACCTGTCAGATTAGCCAAAATGACAGGAAAAGATAATGACAAATGTTGGAGGGGATGTGGGAAAACTGGGACACTGATGCATTGTTGGTGAAACAATGTGAATGGATCCAACCATTCTGAAGAGCAATTTGGAATTGTGCTCAAAAAGTTATCAAACTGTGCATACTCTTTGACCCAGCAGTGCTTCTATTGGGCTTATATCCCAAAGAGATCTTAGAGGAGGGAAAGGGACCCACATGTGCAAGAATGTTTGTGGCAGCCCTTTTTGTAGTGGCTAGAAACTGGAAACTGAATGATGCCCATCAATTGGAGAATGGCTGAATAAATTATGGTATATAAATGTCATGGAATATTATTGTTCTGTAAGAAACGACCAGCAGGATGATTTCAGAGAGGCCTGGAGAGACTTGTATGAACTGATTCTGAGTGAAATGAGCAGAACCAGGAGATCATTATATACGGCAACAATGATGCTATATGATGATCAATTCTGATGGACATGGCTCTCTTCAACAATGATGTGATTCACACCAGTTCCTATTGTTCAGTGATGAAGAAAGCCATATACAACCAGGGAGAGGCCTGTGGGATCTGAGTCTAGACCACAACATAGCATTTTCACACTCTCTATTGATGTTTGCTTACATTATGTTTTTCTTCTCAGGTTTTTTTTTCCTGTACAGCAAGATAACTGTATATATATATATACACGTACACACACACACACACACACACACACACACACACATATTCGATGTCAAATATTTTAACATAATTAATATGTATTAGACTTTCTTCCATCTAGGGGGAGGAAGGGTAGGAGAGAAAAATTTGTAACAGAAAGTTTTGCAAGGGTCAATGTTGAAAAATTATCTATACATATGTTTTGCCAATAAAAAGCTTTAATAAAAAACAAAACAAAAAGAAAGAAAAAAGTCAATACGTGGCCCAAACGGATCCTTATATAAAAATTAGTGGGCCTCATTTCTGTATGAGATTGACACAACTACTGTAAGGTTTTGGTCTATACCTAATTTCTGCCATGCAGCTTTTTAGTATTCCCAAGAGTTTTTATCAAAGAAGGAGTTTCTTTCTAGGTATTTTATGTTTTCCATGTTATCCAACACCAGGCTACTGAATTCCGTTGAGTCTGATACTCGTCTAGTCTGTTCCATTAATCTGTTTCCCTATTTTTTAAACCAGAACTAGAGTGTTTTGGTAACTGTTAGAAGTGACATTCCCCCTTCACCCCTACTTCTTTTGAACATTTCCCTTGATATCCTATAACTTTTGTTTTCCCCAAATGAATTTTGTTATTATTTCTATAAAGTATCCATTTGGCAATTCAAGTGGCATAATATTAAAAGTAGAAATTAACTTTGGTAGTATTATCATTTTTATTGTATTGGCACAGTCCAGCCATGACTACTAGATATTCCTCCAGCTTTTTACATTGGTCTTTATTTCCTTAAGGAGGCTTTGTAATTGAATCTATGTAAGTCTTTTGTGGATTTAAATAGTTTGATCTCCAGATATTTTATGCATTTTGTAGTTATCTGGAATGTGTTCCCTTTTTATTTTTGTTTCTTAAGAATTTTGCTATTATCACACAGAAATGCTATTGATTTTTAAGAGCTTATTTTGTGGCCTGGAATTTTCCTGATTCCCAAACATACCATTATGTTATCCACCAAGAGGGGTAGTTCTCTCTCCTCTTTACCCATCTTTATGTCTTTAATTTCTGTTTCATCTTATTGTTGCTGCTAGCATTTTCAGAGTTATATCAATTAATGTATGGAGAATGGGCATTCTGGAAAAGATTCTAGCATATCCCTATAGTACATGATGCTTACTTTTGGTTTTTAGATAGATGCTTTTTATAATATTAAAAGGGTCCCTCAATGTTTATAATTTGTAGGGTTGTTAATACGAAAGAATTCTATACTTTTTCAAAGGCTTTTTCTCCATTTATTGATAAGATCATGTGGTTTTGGATGTTTTAGCATTTAATATGCTTTAATTATATTGATTCTTTTCCTAATGTTGCCCCATCCATTCATGATTGATATTAATACAATTTATCTCTAATGAATGATTTTTCAAATAAATCATCGTAATCAGTTTGACAAGATTTCTTTCAAACTATTTGAGCCAATAATCAATGATATTAGCCTATAGTCTTCCTTCTATGTTTTATCTTTCCCTAGTTTATGTGTCAGGATTTTATTGAACTAATAAAAGGATTTTAGTATGCTGTTTTTTTCCCTCAAGTTTTGAAAATAATTTGTGAAGAATGAGTACTAATTGTTATAAAAAGTTTCATAGAAATTCTCCTGCAAATACATTAGGATCAGGAGATTTTGTTTTTGTTTTGTAGTTCCTTTACAACTAGATCTATTTCCTTTTCTGAGGTTGTGTTATTAAAGATCTCTATCTGGTCTTTGGATATTTGGGGCAATTTATATTTTTGAAGGTATTCCTTTATTTCTTTTCTGTTCTCACACCATTAGCATATAGCTATGAATTATATGTTCTGATTATTCTTTTTATTTATTCTGATTTTATTGTGATGTCACCTTGCTTATTTGCTATTTTATTGATTTGATTTTCACCTTCTTCCTTTTTAATCAGATTAGTTAAAATTTATCATATTTATTAGTGTTCAAAGAACAGCTTTCAGGGGGTTTTATTGTTTCTATGAGTTTTTCATTTCCAATTTAACTTTCTCCTTTAATTTTTAATTTCTTCCCTTTTTTACTGATTTTAGGTTTATTTATTTGTTGGCTCCCAAATTCTTTATATTGATATTCAGTTCATTAATTCTCTCTTATTAATATGCATATATGTAAGGATGCAACTTTCTCCCTGAGGACTACTTTAATTGCATTCCAGAAATATCAGCATGTTGTTTCATCAATGTAATTTTTTTTCACATGTATTCATTGTTCTGTGACTTGTTCTTTGGCCTGCTCATTATTTAGAATTTATTTCTAACTTTTCATTGAGGTCTGTGTCTTTTGTTTATGGTGCCTGAACCCATCGCTATTTTTATAGTTTATAAAAGCCGTATTAACTATTTTTTCCTTTTTACATTTATTTGAGATATTTCTGATTCCTAATATATAGTTAACTTTTGCAAAAGTTCTGCATGATATAAAGAAATATACTTTCTTCTGCAATTCCATTTAGAAGATACTTTAAGTCTTTCACTCTAATTTCTCCAAGAATTTGTTCAGTTCCACGTTTTCCTTTTTGTTTGGTTTTATGTTAGATTTATCCAAAACTGAGAGAGGGATGCTGAAGTTTCCTATCATTATTGTGTCATTCTAAGTCTTCTTGTATCTCAGTTAATGTTTCCTCTTCCTTTCCTCCATTTTTTCCTCTGATTTAGATTCTGCTCTTGTACTTTGTCATTTTCTGTTCTTTTCCTGAAAGCATTCCTTCCCACAGGGTCTGGGCACATGGGGGGTATATTAGGATTGTGATATTCAGGGTTCCTAATATAATCCTTCCCTTGGCTGCTACACAAAGTAATCAGAAACTGGTGGGTTATTTAAGCTTTTGTTGATATAGCTCTTGAAAAGATATGCCACTAAAGGTAGACTAAACTCGGTGAAGGGTAGCCAACAGGCCTCAAACCCGTTGGTGAGTTGGGGTGGGTATCTATCCCCAGTATGGGAAGAATTCCTAGGGGGAATGGAAAGATGAGAACAATTTGTTCCAAACGGCCACCAGGGCAGCTGAAGCAAGCACTGTGCAGCACTGAGAGCTTGGTCAAGACAGAAAAAATGCCAAGGGCATCACAGTATCCCATGCCATTGCCAGATATCTTGATTTTTGTCCTTCTACTGAACTTTCATGACTCTCAAAAAGAGTGTGAGAGGCTGACGACTTTGTGCAACTCTGTCTCACTTAAATCCAATTTGTGTCAACATCAAGACATCACCCATGACATTGATCCTCTTCAAAAACAAAGGACGAATAAGAACAATAAGAACAATTCCTTTATGAATTCTTTTATGAATGTGTATATCAAGACATTTGAATCAGTTTATTACTGCTGTTGGTTTATGAATTGTGCATAGCTTAGTTTCCTGTCTCATTCCTTTCTATTTTTTTAATGTTTTTGTTTTGTCAGGTAGCAAAATTGCAATTCCTGGTTTCTGGATTCACTTGATGTGCAGTAACTTTTGTTTCATTTCAGTTTTATTTTGAGTTTTTCAAATGTGTTTTTAATAAACAACAGATTTTAGGGGAAAAAAAGAAGGCCTTCCCCCTCCCTTTTTTTTCATTGAGAGTAGGTAGGAGATAGGGATGGAGTTTCAAAAAAGGAAAAAAAGAAATAAAAGAAATGAGGCTCATTGGATTTTTTTCATCATTTTCTTAATGCAGAAAATAGAAGGAAAGCCAGAAAGAAGCATAGACAAGCAGAGTATCTTTGGAAGCTACTGTTACATACTTAAAAAGAAAAGCTGGATGTACAATTCTGTACAGAGATTTGCAGAATCATGCATGAGGCATTATATTCTACTATGTATATGAAAATATCTTTTATTTGGTATTTATTAATGATGTTTAGAATTTTAAAAAAAGATAGAGGGAGCTATATAAATTTTTACTCACTCACCAATGAAGATGGTTCAACCTCAGGGTGAAAGTTCCATCTCAGTCCCAGGAATGTTTATACTTCCTTCCTCTACCCATCCCACAAGACCTAGTTCAAGCCCTTAATTTTTCCAGCTTTCTCTTCCAGCCACTATTCCTGAAATCTCATTGCTCTCAGTCAGAACTCCTCAGTTATGTAGCATTTGGTGTTCTCTGTTTTAGTTCTACAAATATTTATGGCAGAGTAGGATAGTAATATAACCCACCTTCCCCTATGATTGTTCCAATGAGGATTTAAAAAGAATGACAGGACATCTAGTGATTGGGAAATAGGAGAAATTACAATGGGTCGTCTTTCCACTTGCAGACAAGTGGCTAAAGTAGTACTGTGAAATAGAGGTGAGCCAGTATCACAGAATCAGCCTTCAGAGCTCCAGAGCCAGGCCAGCAGCACAATGATGTCCAAGATTGGTCTTAGAATCAGCTCCAAACAAGGCCAAGAGTCCAGGTTCTTCCAGAGGGGCCAGATGATTGGATTCGAAAGGAATCAGTCACTCAGAGCATATTGTGAATTGTCCAAGGACAATAACAGTGAGATCTCCTAGAAATTAAAGCTTCAGTTCCCAGTTTCCATCTGGGTCAACAAGTTGTCCAGAGTAGGCCACGGATTCAATCCAAGACCCAGAACTTGTCTCAACCATCAGCATCTCTTACAATGCCTAATACTTATTAGGTTCTGATCCATAGTATTCTCCTAATAAATTCTTCTTCTTTTTTCCCTGAAGCAATTGGGGTTAAGTGACTTGCCCAGGATCACACAGCTAGGAAGTGTTAAGTGTCTGAGACTAGATTTGAACTCAGATCCTCCTGACTTCAAGGCTAGTGCTCAATTCATTGTGCCACCTAGCTGCCCCTCCTAATAAATTCTTGTTTCACAATAAATAATAATAATAATAAATATTATGTATATAATAAAATAATAAAAATAGATAAATAAAAAATCACAATAAAAAATAATAAATTCAACACAGATATGGACTTAGTCTCAAGCAGAGAACAATGCTAGGCAAGCAGTAACCCAGGGTTGACTCAGCTCCCTTTGGCCAAAACAGGATGAGGCCAGCAGCTATGTTGCTCTGAACCCATGAGGCTTCCAGCTGATAGAAGCTAGGACCAACTAGTGTCTACCGAAATACTATCCAACTTCAAGTCTGCAGCTCTGGTACCTAGACACAAACCAGAATCTATCTAGAAAGCCCAGGTAGGAAATGATCTGACCATGCCTTTGAACAGACAGAAAAGAGACTACTGAAAGTATACACCTCTCTGGCTTAAGCTGTTCCTGTGATCCTCTAACAGTCTAACAAAAGATACTCAAAAATAGTGGCAGAACCTTAGACAGGCTAGGCCAATAGCATACAAGGCCAATCTCTGAAGCTTATAGAGCCTGTCCCTAACACAAAGTCCCAAAGCAAAGACTGGAAGAATCAATAAACAAACAAAAATAGTATAAATTGCTATTATGCTGCCAAAGACAATGAGAGGCAAACCTAGAAAAAAAGTAATTTCAAAAATATCTAAAAGAAAAATCTAAGAATGAGCCAGCTTGACAAGATCAGTTAGAATTCCTAGAAGAAATAAATTATGAATTAAAACTCCAAAGAGTTAAAATATATTACTTTGAAAAACACTACCTTAAATCATTATAGATAAAAAGGAGAAAAACTCTATAATCCTTACCTTCACAGATCTTAAAGTCTACTTGGAAAGGGGTTCTTATCCTGGGTCCCCAGATCCCTTATTTCAAGAGCTCCAAGAACTTAGATGGGGAAAAATATCCATTTCAATTTTATTTTCTCTAAACTCTAACTGAAATTTAGCATTTGATCCTTCCAGACCTGCTATCATTCTCTATCTCTTCTGCCCTTTGTAGCTATACTCCATCTATAATAGATGCCTCCATTTCCTTTCCCCTTATGCTCTTCTTAACCCTAGATTGCAAATCTGACTTCTGATTTTGTCATTCCACCAAAATTCCTCTCTCCAAAGTTGCTAATGATTCCTCAGTGGCAATTCCAATGGCCTTTTCTCAGCCCTCATTTTCCATGACTTCTCTGAACCCTTTGACATACCTCTCTTCTTGGGTTCTCTTTCTATCTGTCTAACTATTCCTTCCCTATCTCCTTTGCTGGATCCTTCCCTAGGTCTAGCTATAGATATCTTTTGGGATTCTATCCTGGACTCTCTTGTTTTCTCCATCTATACTGCATTATTTGGTAATATTATCACCACCTTTGGATTTAATTACCATCTCTATGCTGATGATTTTCACACCTACTTTTCTTGCCCCGTGCTTTGTGCTCTAATCTCATATCTCCAATAGCCTTTCTGACATCTTGAATTAGATGCTCAGTAGACATCTTAAAATCATTATGTCTGAAACAGAATTGATTATATTTCCCCCTAAAGCTTTCCCCAACCCCCTTCTACTTTCTCTGTTACTGTAGAGGACATCACCATCTCCTAGTTCCTCAGCTCACACCGTAGGAGTTATCCTGGATTCCTCACCTTCCCCCCCACCATTTCCAAGCAGTTGCCAAGACTTGTTGATTTCATCTTTGTAATATCTCTTTTTCTCTTTTTGTAATGCCTCTTTTTCTCTTCTGACACTACCATTACTCTAGTACAAGTCCTTATCACCTCACACCTTGATGATTGTAGTAACCTGCTAATGGGTTAGTCTGCCTCAAGTCTCTCCCCAATTCAATTCATCTTCCATAATGTCACTAACATGTTTTTCCTAAAATGCAGGTGTGATCATATCACCCCCTACTCAATAAACTCCAGTGGCTTCCTACTGTGTTGGGGAGCAAATTCCAAATGATTTGTCTAGCATTCAAAGTCTTTCATAACCTAGCTCCCTCCTATCTTTCCAGTCTTCTTATACCTTACTCTTCAATATATAGTCTTCTATCCAGTGACACTGGCCTACTGGCTATTCCACAAACAAGACACTCCCATTTCTAGATTCCAGGCATTGTCTCTAATTATCCCCTATACCTGGAATACTCTCCTTTCTCTACTCTGACTACTAACTTCCTTGGCTTCCTTTAAGTCCTAACTAAAACTCCATCTTCTATAGGAAGAGGCAGAACTGGAATTAGAACCCAGACCCATTTTTTTACCATTCCCAAGTAACAAAAAAGAAAGAAAGGAAGGATGGAAGGAAGGAAAGAAGGAAGGAAGGAAAAAAAGGAAGGAAGGAAGGAAGGAAGGAAGGAAGGAAGGAAGGAAGGAAGGAAGGAAGGACAAAAGAAAAAAGAACAAAAGAGAAATAAAGGAAGGAAGAAAGGAAGGGAAGGAGGGAGGGAGGGAAGGAAGGAAAGAAGGAAGGAAAGAAGGAAAGAAAGAAAGAAACAAAGAGACAAAGAAAGGAAGGAAGGAAGGAAAAAGAAAAAAGAAAGGAAAAAAGAAAAGAATCAATCGGTTTCAAATTATGAGATTTCAGACATCAATCAGGAAATGCTTGGGGGATGGGACAGGAAGGAGGAAAGAAGACCATCTCTAGGAAGAATGAACATGCAGAGCATATTGTGAACTCAGTCCCTGTCCCAGGACAACAGCAATGGGATGCACTAGGAATTAAAGCCTTATTTCCCAGAGTCTCCAGCTGGGTCATCAATGTCAGGTAGTCCAGAGTAGGTCACAGATTCAGTTTAAGGTCCAGGCCTGGTCTTGGCCAGCAGCATCTCTCACAGTGCTCGGTAGAGTAGGAACCCAAATTCTTAATTCTAATGTCTTCTTTCTGTTAATCGTTTCTTATTTATCCTGTATGTAGCTTACATTTGTATTTATTGTATTTATTTGTATTATTTTGAATGTAGTCTCTTTCATTAGATTGTAAGCTCCCTGAAGGAAGTAACTGTCTTTTGTCTCTTTTTATATTCCCAGTCTTAGACTCAGTGCCTGGCATATAGTAGATGCTTAATAAATTTTTATTGATTAATATCTTTCAATTATTTAAGAGCATGATTCATAGAAGGGATTCATACATAGGCTTTATCAGATTGCCAAGAGCCAAGATCCAAAAAATATTAAGAACTCCAGGAATGGTGGAACCTAAGTAAGATAGGATACCCTATCTTGCAGCTCAAAACACAAACCTGTTACCCATTAATTGCTCAATTCTACTTATTCAATGCTTATTATTGAGTAATTTTAGCTCTTCCCTTGAAATATACTTTGTTATGAAGTTAGCTTTCTAGAATTAGATCGAATACAGCCTCGTTTCTATAATAATCAAATTGCCATTATTTTTACTTACCTTTGTCTTGGGTTATGTAGTAATTTCAGTTTAACTGTTCCTTTGTGTGTGAGTGGGGGAGGAGAAAAGAAGGGGAGTTAAAAGCGGGGGAGGGGTAACCCCAACTTCCCTACTAGGCAATAAAGATACTAATTTATAACTGGAACTACAATAAGATTACAATCCTGAACTTGCTAGTTGGGTGGGTGTGAGTGTGAGAGTGAAATTTTCTCAACCTGGGATTCTTCCTCTTATTGCTGACTAAAAAGACAGATAGTGATATTCAATCTTTGACTGAAGTTTTATGTTCTAAAATGTTCGCTCAACTGATTGATTAAAGACAAAAAAGCCTCTTATTTTTTCAGGCATTCTCTCCATCACATTTATTTGTTGAGTCAATAATAGCTTTTTTTTAAAGTCAATCTTATAAACTTATACCAACCTACAAAAGAACAGAAGTAAAGGAAGTAAAAAATGAAATTATAAACATTTTTATTTTTCTTATTCCTTTATTGTATTTGTGGCTATTTCTTCTACTAGGTAAGGAGGGCCTTCATAAAATAGGCTGGCCCAATTCTTAGGGGGCTTAGCTTTCCAAAATAGGCCACTACATGTTTTACCCTAAAATCCAAAACGTCATGGAGACCCATGAGATAAATCCTCAATGTCTCTCCTGTTCTATCATTCCCATACATACCTAATCAAAGAACCTAGGTTTAATTGATTTTAAATAATCTCCTAACTACTTGCTGTGATTTCAGGGCCTAGAGAAATCTTAAACTCTCACCATTTTCCCCTTTGTTGTACATTCATTCTTCCCAGAGATGGTCTTCTTTCCGGTCCCATCCCCCAAACATCTCTTGACTGATGTCTGAGATTCCACAATTTGAAATTGATTTGTTCTTTCTTTTTCTTCCTTCCTTCCTTCCTTCCTTCCTTCCTTCCTTCCTTCCTTCCTTCCTTCCTTCCTTCCTTCCTTCCTTCCTTCCTTCCTTCCTTCTTTCCTTCCTTCCTTTCTTCCTTTCTTCCTTCCTTGCTTTCTTCCTCTCTAAAACTAAATTACAGAGAAGGGTTCATCTCCATTGATAAAAGAATATTTCTTTACAAGGAATTCCTTGCACCAATGAGATCATGGATCTGCTCTCTGTCCCCATTATATACATATTAAAAGCAGTATTATTTTATTGTCATTTCTAAAAAAATTTTAGACTTAAGCTCTTAAAAGGCATGATTAGTCCTACTTTTATATTGATATACCCAGAATCTAGTAGAGTGCCTGGTAAACAGTAAGAAGTGCTTAAGAAAAAACTTATTGATTATGAATAATTGTTTTGTTTTCTTTTAAGTTTTATTACTTGCCAATAACTATCAATAGGTACCTTTGTCCATGCCTTCAAAAA
>JAJPUD010001644.1:373406-407161 GCA_023553655.1 Myrmecobius fasciatus | reverse complement strand
AAAAAAAAGCTTTATTATAAAAAAAAAAACAAAGACTATGGAACCTTTCCATCTACCATCATGTATGTTTTGCTTCCCCCATTAGAATTTGAGCTCTTTGAGAGCAGTTTTCTTTGCTTTTCTATTCTTATTCCCAGTATGCTTAAGATAATGTTTTAAATATAGGAAGTGCTAAATAAATAGTTTTTCATTCAATCACAATTTTGAGTTTGCAGGAAGATTAGGAGTCTTCAAGATGAGTAAACCCATGCATAAAAGGAATTCCCATTTAAACATACTTGGCAAGGGATTTCTAGTCTCTGGAGACTTCCAAGGATAAAATACCCATGACTTTTTGATGACCCTATTACATGACCCTATTACACTTTAGGATAGCTTTACTTGTTAGGAAGTATTTCCTGACATTGAGCCTAAATCTTCCTCTTGGCATCTTCTAACCATTGCTTATGTTTGTGGCCTCTGGAGCCAAGCAGAACATATCTAAATCCCTCTTTCTCATGACAGACTTCAAAATTGAAACTGGCATTTTTGCTTTCTACCCCTTCTTACTCTTCTCTTCTCCAGGCTATCACTTCAATCTACATCCTTCAACTGATCCTTAAGTGACTAAAGATTTTTCACCACTTTGCCTTTTTTTAGACATTGTCCAACTGATCAGTGTCCTTACTAAATTGTAATTTCCTCAAACTGAATACAATAATCCCAACAATGACAGCTTATATAGAAACTTGCCCGTCCTATCCTGGAAGTTGTGCTTTCCTAGCTGTACCACAAAATTTTTACCACTTTAGAAGTAGAGGACATTAATAAACTAAAATTATAAAGTGTTGGCATTTTGAATATGGAACTACCTTCTTATTAAATGTTGTACAGTACAATTCATTTGACATGAGATAAAGAATTTAATTCAATTCCACAAGTTTGTATGAGAATGTGGTAGGTCTAAGTCCCTTTAGTTATAAATATCTCCTCCACTACTGTAATTCATCTTGATGCTTATAATAGAGTATCATCTGTCCCTATAATTCTCAAAAGCATTTTCAATTGTCATGACCTTCTAGTAAAATTAAAATATACCTAAGAAGGCTAACACCCTAGATGTTAGCCAAATTAAGGTAATAAAACCTCAGTAATAAAAAAATGCAAATCCTCATAAATAATGGAATAGGACACAGATAACCGCAGTCAGTCAATAAACATTTATTAAACAGGTATTGATACAAAAAAAGGCAAAAGTACATCCCTTGGTCTCAAGCAGCTCACATTCTAATCAAAGAAATAACATGCAAAAAACCATGTGTATCCAAGATACATACAGTATAAAACGAAAGCAATCTCTGAAGCAAGGCACCAGTAATGGGAAAGAAGGAAGAAATGCCTCCTGAAAGGTATGATTTGAGCTAAGTCTTAAAGGAAATCTAATGTGTCAGAAAGTCATTCTAAGCATAAGGGGACAGCTGGAGAAAAAAGCACAGTCAGAAAATGGAATATGATATATGAAAAGCAGCAAAAAGACCAATATCAATTAACTATAAAATATGTGGAGTCAGTCAATAACATTTATTAAACACTTACTATTTGCCAAATATTATAAAAAGCATTGAAAACACAAAAGAAAGGCAAGAGAGCTAGGCTCTGCACTCATGGAACTCACATTCTAATGGAGGCAACAATATACAAACAACTATGTACAAACAAGCTAGATATAAAATATTTGGAAGATAAATTAGAAATTATTAATAGAAATAGAATTAAAGGGCTTTGTAAAAAGGCTTCTTATAGAAAGTGAGGTTTAAATAGCATTGGAAAGAATCAAAGAATTAAAGATGAAGGAGAGAGTTCTAAGTATTGGGACATCAGAGAAAATACTGACTCTGAGCCCAATGCCCAATATTTATTATTTAAACTTTCTTAAAATGGAAATTTATTGTTTCATATTTTGAATGCTCTCTTAGGTTCTGTGTCTACATGGAAATTTTTTTCTTTTTTTTATTTTGTATTTAAGTTTTAAATAAACAGAAGAAAAATTGCTGGGATCCAAGAGATCGAGTATTTTGGTCATGCATCAATCAGGAGACCAATGTCTCTCGTTTAGAGAGTACAGGATGGAGTATCAAGCTTAAGAAAACTGGAAGTGAGATTATGAATGGCTTTGAATGCCAAACAGAAGCTTTTGTATTTGATATTGGAGTTGAGAGGAAGACAATGAAATTTACTGAATGTGAAGGATGACATGGTCAGGCCTACACTTTAGGGAGATTATTTTAACAGCTGAATGGAGGATGGGCTACAGTAGAAAGAGAGTTGAGGCAAGCAGTACAACCAGTAGGCTGTTGTAATAGTCTAAGCATGAAGTGATCAGGATCTATACCATGGTGGTAGCTATGTTGGAGAAGAAAGCAGGGTAAATATGAGAGATGTTTTGAAGCTAAAATCAATAGTTGGGGCAGCTAGGTGGCGCAGTAGATAGAGCACCAGCCCTGAAGTCAGGAGGACCTGAGTTCAAATATAGTCTCAGACACTTAACATTCCCTAGTGTGTGACCCTGGGCAAGTCACTTAACCCCAATTGCCTCAGCAAAAAAGCAAAATAAAATAAATAGCCTTTGATTACAGATTGAATATGGGGGTGATAGTGTCAAAGATGATATCTAAGGGACTGGGATGATGGAGATACTCTATAAGTTCAGTTTATGTTATATATATGTGTGTGTGTGTGTGTGTGTGTGTGTGTGTGTAGCACTGAAAATGGATGTCTATGAAATATCCAATTTAAAATGTCCAATGTGAAATTGATGGTCAGCAGAAAAATAAAGGATCAAGAAGTCTAAAAAGGGAACAAGTATTTATTAAGTTTAAAACCAGAGCAGGGCATAATCAGAGAGGATAGAAGGAGAAAGAGAACTAAGAAGCAAAGGAAGAGACTAGCTGCTAATATCTGCCTCCCTGAAGAGTCCAAGAAGGTCAAGATCAAGGTCACAAGAGAGCATTCAGCTCATGCTCTCTTCCTGGGAGGAAGGTCATAAATAATAGAAAGAGTAAGAAGAATTCAATGCTCCCTTCTCTGTGAGGTAAGCCAGAGACTCACAGAAGAGCCCAGCTTATGAGATTCTGCTTTTCAGAATAGATCCTAGGCCAGAGGACTCGAATTGAGGCAGAAGCTCAGGCTTGTGATTCCCTAACCAAGGGCAAGAATAGAGAGTAGGAATAGAAGAGCCTTGAGGACATTTTCTTCAAAGGCTCAGAGCAAGTGAAGAAATGAACCATCCACCCATTATTTCACACATCCATTCCCCTCTCATTTTGGATGTTTGACCTGTGATGAGGATGAAGAAGAATCAACATAATCGAGAAATATGTGGATCCAGGAAAAGTCACTTCATTTTCCTATACCACTATTTTCTCTGATATCTTTACCAGTTCTAAATCTTTAATACTATGAGCAAGCAATTCAATCTCTGGACAAGTCAAGGAAGAAGCTATTTAAAAATTCAGAACATGCATGAATCCACTCATCCATCCATCCATCCACATACCTGACTAGCCATTTTCTCACTCAGATGCCAATTCTTTCATTACTTTTTTTCTAGTCTCTCTGGCTTGTAACAGATAGGAATAGAATAGGACATTTAGTGATCTGGATACAGACAAAAAAAGAAAGATATTAAATAAGCATACTAAATTATCATAGTGGACTGCACTCAAAAAAAATTACTTTATTGCAGAAGTACACAATTACACACATTCTCTCTTCCTTTCCAACTTGAAAGTATACCTCATTATCCTGGAAATTATGGATTGAATGACTTCCTAGGTACTGACCAGAAAGACAATAACCAAAAATTCCACAGAAGTAACTTAAAAAGTAAGAATAAAAAAGTTTCAAATACCACCTGGGTCCCTGAATACATAATAGTCTTTGCCTCTCAGGTGCCAATGGAATTTTCAAAGACTGTGAGTGACAGGATTGGTGCCTAGAATGAATATTACATAAATATGGAATATTAAAAACTCTTTGGACTTAATAGATGAGTTGGAAACTTTTAATTAACTGCCTCTTTTCTTTTGCCCTCTTTTTAAATTCTTTATCTAAGGAATAAAATTGTGGGAGAGGGGCAGAGGATTCCCTCAGGAAATAAATGTGATATCCAAACCAACAGAAATTTATAAAAATTAAAAACAAAAAGCATAACCCAAACATATAGGAATCTAAATACACTATCTATACACTATAAATCCAACTTTGTGGTAGAGGAAAAATTATGGACAGGCTAATTATCTGAAGAAAGTTCAACCAATTAATCCAGACTTTTAAAAATTTCAGAAATAAAGGAATCAGAAATGGACTATCCCTCCAACTAGAAATCATAAGTTCAAAGAGTCTTTGTAAATGGTAACAACATAACAGGTAAATAAGAAACTACTCCACTTTACAAATAATTAGCTTAATTTTTTTTTTAATTAAGGGGAAAGATAATGAATCCAAGGCAAGTTGGGATGGGGAGAGGTTTGAAGGAGAAACACTCTGGGTTTAACTCAAAAAAAATTGAACAACTACACATTAAAAAGGAATAAGTATCACTGAAATTATCCCTTCTCAGTCTACTTCCCTAATTTCTATTCATATCAGCAGAGTGAATCACTGAAGAATGGATGACAATTTTGCCACTACGAGTTTTAATAATAGTCATTGCAGTTACTAGTTTTGTTGCTGATGAGCTCCTCTAAGTGTGGTCCCCATTGATTATCAATCGACCTTAATTGGATTTTTTGGGGGGGGAAGTATTAGGGGTTCCAAAAACAATCTCTCTAAACTAGAGGTGCATATACAAGGTACATACTCTTAAATACACAAGTTCACTGTGGAGTATGCTCAAACATATTGTAAAATGACAGCAAAATGCCTGCATAGGGAGCATAAATGTGCAAAGCACATCTCCTGCTTATTGATAGTTATTTTCTCCCTTCAGTGAGATTTCTTGAAGCTCTCCCTAGGAGTAGCTCTCTGATAGGCTCTTTGTCTTTATACTCTCTTATTGCTGATACTTTTCTCTAACTCTAGAGCATCAAAATCCCTAAAGCTTCTTGGGTGACTGTCTTTCCACATCTGTCTTCAGGCACTTTATCATCAGCCACAACTGCCCTGGCAGCCACTGCAACTGCTCTAGTAAGCTATACTATGATGATGAGTAGCTCTTGTAGATCTTCCAAATTCATATGGTTACCTAAATTAGGTAAAATTATTTCTCTCCTATCCCCTAAATGATTGCTTCTTAGAGACATGACTAGACTTCTTTCATCACTACACATCTATGCTGTGGAAACCTCCTTTCAAACTGGTTTGCCATGTTATATACAGTCTAGGGGATGTATCTGATTTTTTCAGCCAGTCACAAGATATTTTTTGTGTGCTCTCCTTGGTCTTTATTCAATCATCAAAACACTATATTCCTATAAAATGAGTTATGTACTCATTCCATTTCCTAGGTCTACCTCCTTGACATTGGGCACTGAAGCTGTCATGAGACTAAGATGGGAAGGAAATGAGTACTCTCTGAAGACAAAGTATGGTCTCCCTTATAGTATTATAATGAAAAATATACCAAAATTAAAATGATTTTATTTAAAAATATGATTAGGGACTGAACTTGTGATTCATTCATATTAGGAAATCTTAGATGGGATAACAGCTTCTATCACTGGAAAGTGATAGCTTCCTTGCAATTTATAGTTTAAAATCTGCTTAAAGTCATACAAAGTCAAGTTAATTTTCTAGGTACATGTGGCTGATATGTATCAGAGACAAAACTTAAATCTAGGTCTTTCTGAATCTATCATGAATAGTTTCTCTCTAGTCATGAATAACAAAGTCCATGCCAACAATAATAAATGGATGGGTGGATGGATAGATAGATCTACTATCCAGTTCTTGATGATTGTGGGAAATGGTTAAAGTCCCAAAGTCAAAGGCTTGTCTTGTAGCCTGTCCCACTCAATTATAAGGGACAATCTGGACTAATAAAACATATCTGTTTAAATTAAAAGCAAAGTTTTAAATCCTCAACTAAAGATGAAATGTAATAAAAAAAAATCTTTCCACTGGGGTGGTGGAGACCTGGCTAACAGCCAGACTATCCTGGGAGCTTTATAAGAAGGAGAAAGCCATTGGCCAGTCAGCAATAGTGCACCTGAAAAGCTGCTGCAAATAGTAAAACAAAACAATAACCAAACATTGCCTTGTAATCAGCAGATAGCCCTATCAGGCAGAGGTTGGAGATGGGAGGGAAATTTTAAATCTCTCTTTCCTTCTCATCTTTGGAAGTTAAATGAGAGGTAGGGAAATTTCCCCAAATCATACCTTCCTCCTCCCTCTGTATGTCCTAGAAAGAGACATTGCTCTGATTTACATCTCTTCTTTGTCTCTTTTATCATAATCAAGACATTTCTCACTAAGCCCCCTGAATATGGTTTACCAATGGATTTACAGCCCAGATCCTTTGTTCTATAGCTTTTCTTTATCTGCTACTGAGGGACTCATAACAATTATTGATTCAAACCCATAAAATTATCTGTAACTGGTTAAGAATAGGTGATGGGGAAGAAAAGAATGCCTTTCCTTTCTGCCCTGACAGCCAGACAAGGAAGATTCATATATTCTGCCTCTATTTCTATACCACAAACTTGTTACTAGCTTCCTCTCTTACAGTCTCCCTTTGTACAATTCATTAAAGTGTGAATCAGAAAGACAGTATGATCAATCGACAGTATGATTATATGAAAGATATCATAACTTTAAAGGCACTCAAAGAAAGAGAGGAAGAAGAACTAAGGAACATTATTAAATTAAAAATGGACAATTTTTATTATATAATATTCTTTGTATAAGCAAAGAGTAGAAGGGAAACAGAAAATTGGGGGGTGGATTTTACATTCAAAGATTCTGATAAAAGCCTCATTTCTAAAATATTCAGAGAATTGACTAAAATTTACAAGAATACAAGCCATTCTCCAATTGATAAGTAGTCAAAGGATATGAAAAGACAATTTTCTGACAAAGAAATCAAAACCATTTCTAGTTATATGGGAAAATGCTCTCAATCACTATCTAATAGAAAAATGCAAATTAAGACAACACAGAGAAGCTAATTCTCTTATATTGGCTAAGATGACAGGAAAAGATAATGATAAATGTTGGAGGAATGTGGGGAAACTGGAACATTAATACATTGTTGGTGGAGTTGTGAACTGATCCAACCATTCTGAGAGTAATTTGGAACTATGTCTATAGGACTATCAAACTGGTATCCTTTGATCCAACAGTGTCTCTACTGAGTCTATATCCCAAAGAGATCATTAAAAAGGGTAGGCACCCACATGTGCAAAAATGTAGCAACCCTTTATGTAGTGGCAAGGAACTGGAAACTGAGTAGACACCCATCAATTGGAGAATGGCTGAATGATTTATGGTATATGAATGTAATGGAATATTATTGTTCTATAAGAATCATAAGCAGGCTGATTTCAGAAAGGTCTGCAAAAACTTACAACTGATGCTAAGTGAAATGAGTAGAACCAAGAGAATCTAGTACACAGTAACAACAAGATTATGTAATGATCAACTCTAATGAATGTAACTCTTTTCAACAATGAGGCAATTACGGCTAATTCCAATAGACTTGTGATGAAGAGAGCCATCTGCATCCAGAGAGAGGGCTATAGGGACTGAATGGGGTTTACTACATAGTATTTTCACCTTTTTGTGGAAATATGTTTAGAAGAATTGCATATATTTAACCTATATTGGATTACTTGTGGTCTAGGGGAGGCAGGAGGTGAAGAAGGAGGGAAAATAATTTGCATTTTGCAAGGATGAATGTAGAAAATTATCTTTGAACTTATTTTGAAAAATAAAAGACTAATATTATTTAAAAGAATTTTTTTAAAAAGAAATAAAGAAAATTATATAAAAAATAACTGTCCCTAACTGGCAAACATTGGAGAAATAAATTAAACCTACCATTTTGATGGTCTCAAAAGGCAAGAAGAGCCTTCAGTCAGTTTAAGCCACCCCACGTGACTGGTTTTGATTTGAAGCTGTGAAGTCAAGTCTACAATACTTAGACTCTAATCTGTCACAGTGCTGGCAAAGAGCTTCTCTCCTTCTCTCTCATTTCCATCTTTCTGCCTCTATCACATTTGCTGCTGTAAGCCTGGCTACAAATCTTCTTATTATAACACTCATGATGGTCTCAGTTCTTCTTAGGATGAGAAGAAATCACTGTCTGTCTGAGATGAGAATTCCTAGAATCAGTTAGGCTTCAGAACATTCACCTGCCTTCAGGAAAATCATTCTGAATGTCAGGTTATGCCAATTTTATTTTCCTTTTAATAATTTTTCACAATGAATTTTGGTAGCTTCTAACAAAGAATTTTTCTCCTGGGCAATGTCCCAGAAAAGGCAGGTTTCTTCCTCTAACACTTGTGCTTAGCCTGGACAAAGGGGCAGCCTAGGACCAAAACTGGATGACAGATAGACAACATTGATAGATATATAAATTATAGCACATATGTATATGAATGTACATATGTCTATGAGTATGTAAGCATATATATACCTATATACATGCATATGTGTATACACATACACACATAAAAATCAGACTTTAATATAGGGCAATATAGGAATCTATTCAACCAACATTCTTCAAGCTGAGAACCAAACAAACCAAAAAAAAATTAATCTAGGACCATCAAAAATAATTTTGTGATCCCAGAGCATACTGCATAGAATTTATCTGTGAGTCAATGATTCTTCCAGCTACAATCATAAAAGTGCTTCCCTTACGTATAGACCTCCTGAGAATCCTTCCTTTCCCCTTCCCTTCAAGTCAGAACCCTGTATACAACCAAGGTGCTAAACCTCTGGCAAGGAAAACAATCCTCCCCTTCCTTGGAATACTGGAGGTAAGGGCAGAAAATCTGGAACCCACCATAGCCATCATAGGAGGATCTAATTCTATTTTATGAATAACAGCAATGGAAGGGATATCCCAAAGATAATCTAGGACTCTGTGGGGCCAAACTTGCCTAGTAAGGGGATGGGGATCCTCTCTCAGGACAAAGTCTGCTCTCTCTTACAGGGATCACTCTCCTGCCCACAACGAGGAGATCAGCTGAAATTCTCTGTGAAGCAATGCTTTATTCCCCAATATATACTCAATGAAAACAGGAACCCCTGGGTTATGTTCCAGAGTTCTTCCCCCAAAAAAATTAGGTATAAACTTACGATCTCAACATAGACAAGTACTTGAGGAACAAGAATAAGTTATTTCATTTCTCAACATTCCCTCTTTCATCTTTGTCAAATGTTACTACAGTTAGATTGGATTGGAGTTGACATGAACTGATTGGACGGGACATGAAGAATAAGTTTACTAAAATTTACTTTGCAATCCTCCAAGTCTTTTATATTCCTTTTTAATGGCATTCTATCATCAGATGTATAATGGATTATTTTGTTGTTAAATCATTTTTCAGTCATGTACAATTCTTCATAACCCCATTTGGGTTTTCTTGGCAAAAAAAAATGCTAGAGTGGTTTTCCATTTCTTCCTCAAACATATTTTTTGGTGAAGAAACAGCATTAAGTAACTTAGCTAGTGTCACATAGCTAATAAGTATGGCCAGATTTGAATTCATGAAGTTGAATCCTCCTCACTTCAAGTCTAGCATTCAATCCACTATGCTACCCAGTTGCCCTTGTAATAAATAGTTACTCTTAATACCAGAAGATTTCTTTATATTTCTACGCCAATAACACTGCAATATTTTTCCAGCAATTTAGTAACCATCTTTTAAAGAATGGTTCCGTGTTTTAGAAATCCAACAAAACCAGTAATCTCTATATGGCTTCCATCACATGAAAACATACACTTAATTTCCTTAGCAACTTCTGGAAACATTAGCACTTTCAGATATACTCTAAGTCACCCTTCACTGCAATAAATGTCCAAAATAACCATGGATCCATTAAACAGTCTACCATTCAAAGCTGACAAGAAGCCTTTGACCTTCTTCCAAATGGAAATCATTCAAAATGATTCTGTATAATACACAAACGTGCCAAATGTAAGGGACAATTAATTTCCATTTCCACATAAAAATAGAGAATGTTCCAAAAGATCAGTGCTAAACACGGTGAGATGCCTTCAGGCTTTTGTAGTACTTCAGGTTGCTAGCACAATTTCACTTCGATATTGCCATCACTGAAGGCTTCTTTCCTCATTTTCTCCACTGCACCCTTTCGATGTTTCATCCTGTCCCTTCTTCTGACTGGAGAGAAGGACCGTTTGACAATGCAAAAGCAGATGGCAGATAGGTAATTCTTTTTGAAGTTTTCATTCATGAAAGCATAAATGATGGGATTGCAGATAGAATTGGAGAAGCCAATGATTTGCACAACAGCAAAAATCATCTTGATGGTGACATCATCATATTCTTTTTCAAAATTACCTAGAAAGGAAGAGCAATAGTTTTAGCACAGAGATTCATCAAGCAGGGCCAGTAATAAAATGGCCTTACTCATTTTCCTTACTTCACAAAAAACACCACAGTACAATGGGCAGTGAATTGGCCTAAGTGCCGGAAGCTAGGATTTGTCTCCTGAGTGCTGAAACCCATTGATTGTGCGAGCTCATATAAATCCTCAGGCTCCAATCCACAAAATGGAAAAATACACTGGGTTTTTCTTTCATTTATTTATTAGTTTTTTAAATTTACTTTTGCAAAATTTTGATTTCAATTTTTTTCTTCCTCCCTCCCCTCAACCCTCTCCAAGACAGCAATCAATCCTATACAGGGTACATGTACAATCATTTTAAATGTATTTCCACATTAGTCATGTGACACTCAGTTTTTTAATAAGATCAATTCCTAGTTTCACTGATTAATTCAATGTTTTTTTAAATATTCAATTTTATTAATCTCACTTTCGATTTTTAGAATTTCCAGGAATTATTGTGGAAAAGGCATTTTGAAAGCTGTAACAATCTGATTGAATGGCTACTAGTATCTTAGAATTTCTTGTCCAGGTCTAGCAGTTCTATTAAATGAGATCTGCCTTGTTTTGCAAGAACTCAGGTCTCCATGCAATTTCCCTACGCATTATCTAACATACCTTTTTTATTCTAGCATGTTTACTACCTCCACTTTCTATTTAGGAATAACTGGAATTCTGGACTTGGTTTAAATTGTTGAAGATTTGTGTTTTTTTTTCTTTATCTGAGTCCATATCAAATCTCATTCCAACTCCTCTGCTAATATTTCCAGATAATGAATTGTTTTTGGCCACAGCAGTTTTTGAAGACATTTACCTAATGGATGGAGGAAATACCCATTTTGAATAAAACCCAGAATGCTGAAACTGAATATTGGATTTTAGAGGCAAAGGGGCACACATAATCTATCCCAATCACCTCTATTTACAGATTAGTAAACTGAAAGTGATGTCAAGCAACTTTTGTAGGTACCCCTAGTTATTAAATGATAGAGCTAGAGCTCAGAATCAGGATTTTGGATTCTAGATCCAGTAATCTCTCCACCAAGCCATAAAATATTTGGTACACTTCGCAGGAAGACTTCTTTGGACCTTTACATCATCTAAGTATTTTAAAGTACTTTTAAGTATTATGTACTTAAATCTATGGATTTTAAAACCATCTGATATAATGTGTTTGTCACACAGGAGTTGCAAAAACAAATTTCTTCCTGGCAAGGAAATATTAGAGAAGGGCTTGGTAACCCTTCTTCTCCTTCCCACTTTTCTATTCTGTATGTCAAGGAATTTGAATAATTTCACCATGTAATTACAAAGAGATTTTTGGAACTTAAAAATGTAAATGAGAATGCAGCATTAAACTGGAGGCTCTGGTGAGTCTCTAGACCAGAGTTCCTGAATCTGGGGTCCATGAATGGTTTGTAGACAGATTTCAAGGGGTCCTTGAACTTGGACAGGAAAAATTACATCTTTATTTTCACTAAATGAAATTTAGCATCTCTTTCAAATATAAGTTTTAAAAGATATTTTGAAAAATGTTTCATAGATTTCATCAGATTCCCAAAAGGGTTTATGACATAAAAATAGTTAATAACTTCTGCTCTACATTTATTGGAGTCACTAAGACAGATACCCTGTCCTGATAGTGGGAGTGGGGAAAGCAAGGAGCAGTCAACCCTGACTCCATCTGATTTGGGGGGGCAGGGATATAATTAAAAGATTTGCAGGGGTCACATGATTCTACATATTGAGAAGGATTCTATAAAGGTACAATTCAGAAAGTCTGTAGGAAACTTAGTAAGTCACAGAATTAAGAGGGGGATGGATTCAGAAGGCCAAGTATGTCTGCCAAGATAAGGCAATTTTAGAATATATCCTGTGGCTCTTGGACTACTCTCTGAGATCACCATGGGCTGGAAACGGCAAAAGAAAGACAATGCTATCTTGTGAAGAGATGCACTTATACCTTGGTCAGCAGCAGAACTAAAATGGGAAACGGAAATTAAGAAATGCTTACCCACTTCCTCCCATATATGGCAATGAAAGCCATAAGCTACATTGTATTATACAACTTTTCAAAGAAACTGGGAAGTAAATGGAATACTAATTAGGAGCAACCATCAAAACTTCTCCAGGAGATTCATACTGAGGAGCAATACTTCCTAGGAGACTACCAAGGCCATGACTCAAAGTTCCTCAGATTTCTTATTAGAGTGGCTCACACATAGATGTCATTGTTTCCCAAGAGGTCTGTAAAATCTCATTTGCTTTATTTGGCCTAGAAAGGAACCAGTTCATACTTTGAGCCTTATTGATCCACATGATTGCAGAAAAAATTTATGACAATAACCTTAGAGGTGGTAGATTGTGAGGTATCATGATGACCTTAGAAGGAAAGTAATCCAGAGAAATGATAAATTCTTAAAATTCAACCCATATTCTTTATGACATATGAGATCCTTGGCCAAAAGGGTTGCATGTCCTTATTTTCCTTGTTAAGGTTATAATCAATTCCAATGAAGTCAATTTGAAAGCTCTAGGCTCTAAACAGTGTGGGCTTTTTCTCTGTGCTTCTCTGACATTCACTGGCATATTAATAGAACGTTAGGTTGTAAGGGCAAAAACACAATATGGAAAAACAAGGTGTTAGGAAATAAAAGAAAATGTAATCTAGACATTTCTGACTGAAATCCAGGACATTGGAACATCTACCAGCTTCAAGTCAGGACTTAGGACAGATGAAAACTTAATCTCTTAGATTTCACAATGTGTACATTTTCTTAATGAAAATGGAATGACTCGTTTTTGGGGAAGTGTGGTCAACTAGTATGCCTAAACAACAATTTTCCAAATATCTGTAATTATTGAAGTCCTATCTGCAGGAATGCAGCCTAATTACCATCTAACTCTCTTGGTCCAATAGTCTAGTACTTCTGAAAGAATGGGGAAGGGGCCAGTGTTAAATATTAAGCAATTTCTGCCCTCAGTCATTATTCATTTTTTATTATTATAAATTATTATTATATTTGTATTATTGTTATAATTTGATAAATAATTATGTGTTATATAATTACAATGTAATAATATATAACTCATTATCAGAAGCAAGGAAATGGTAACATCTTGAGACTAGGAATGATAAGCACTTACTATATTCCATCATCATGTGAGTTACATGGAAAGGAGCCCAGCATACAGTGAAGAGGAAAACAACCATAACCATCATGATGACAGCTCGCTTCTTCTTCCTGGGAGGAAAAAGCAATCAGCTTCAGAATGATTGTGAATCCATGCATCATTACATTTGTTATTGTCATTGTTATCCTGATTCTTTTGCAAATGAGTGTGTTTATCTGCTAGCTAGCCTACTTGGCCAGAAATTCTCATCCACCATTTCTCAAATACTACTCAAGACATCAGCAGAAGCATCAGCTTTGGTCTTAGTCAATAACCCCGTTTCATGAGAGGCACCGTGGCATAGTAGACAACATTGAACCTAGAATATATATAAGATTAGAATTCACATTCTACCTCAGAGAATTTCTATCTGTGTGACTTTGAATAGACCATTTCAGATCTCTCAGTCTCAGTTTCTCCATCTTATCTCCATCAAATGGATATAAGAGCAGTATATACCCCACAGGGAGGATCACATGAAATAATGAATATAATGCATTTTATAGATTTTAAATGCTTTGTAAATGTAAGCTATAATGACATGCTCAGTGTCACACAGTCAGTAAGTGTCGGAGGCAGAAATTGAACTAGGATATTTCTGATTCCAAGTTGGGCATTCTACCCTCTGTGCTATCTAATAGATGGCTTTTAAAAAAGAAAGAAAGAAAACATGAGTGTGTTCCCCAGTGTAGTTGACTGGGAAGTATGAAAATAACAGCAACGATAATAACCAGCATATATTTAATGTTTTTTTTTTACCTTGAAAAGTATTTTATGTATTTAGTAGAAGAACACATGAACTAGAACAAGAGGAACTGGGTTCCAGGCATGGCACTCTTTAAAACAAAGCACTTTTTAAGCTAAGAAGAATTTACTATATGCCATTCATTCATTATTATAAATCATATACTCTTTTTGTGAACTATCCTGAGGACACATTTATTGTTTTTTTTAATAAAAAGTCAAATTCTCTTAAGTTTTATTTTTAGTGTCACTTTTTCAAAAAGAAATATTTGTTCTGAAAAGAAAATATTTGAAAATATTTAAAGCATAATAGAAGAGCCATATAAAGTAAGATATTTTAAAAGGATTCAATCCCAGAATATCAGGACTGGAAGGAACTGCCAAGTTCATCAGATTGAACTTCTATTTCAGTGATATCTCCAGCAATCATATGGGCACCTGAAGTGAATGGGAACACATTACTTTTTAAGGCACTCCATTTCACTTTTGGACTGCTATAATTGTTAGCTGTGTAATCCTGGGCAAGTTACTTAACCCAGTTTGCTTCAGTTTCATCAAAATGAGCTGGAGAAAGAAATGGCAAACCACTTCAGTATCTTTGCCAAGAAAAATGGACTCATGAAAAGTCAATCACAACTGAAAAATAACTGAACAAAAAAGGAATACAAATACAGAAAATTGAAAGTGGAAAGCAAGTGTTATTTGAATGTATGTTCAAACAAGCCACTAGAGTTTGTTACATGTATACCTCAAAAATAATTAAACTTCTGACCAGTCAGCAAGTACTTCAAACAAAATGTAGATTTAAAAAAGATTACAATGTGTATATGTATATACATGTAAACATACAAACACACATCTATATTTATGAATATATAGGATTAACCAAAAATTTTCATGCAGAAAGCAAAAACTGCTACACTGTAATAAATAATTGATATATGTTTATATACACATATACACATGTATATATGTCTTGATAAATGCTTAGCAACTGTTTCCCCTACGCCAAAACATGTTTGCAAGACAGACTTTTAAGTCTGACCCACATTATTAGTATTACATCCATCACTTTCTTAAGTCTAGACAATCAACAATAACAAGAACAACAAAAATCAAGCCTTGATTTGTAGCAACATTTTCTGAGATATATATGTCACATTAAAAATTTAACAATTGGCTTTTGAAAACCAGTTTAAGCTATCTCCAATATACCCCTGAAGATACACACACATACACACTTACATATACACATGTACAAATGTATAAATGTGCTTTATAGGAAGTTGGGATACATACATATATACATTTACGAATGTATCTACATATTTACATGTATATAGACAAATTTACATATAAATGCATTTTGCAATATATATATGTGCACATACATGTGGATATTCAGGAATGTGTAGGAACCCACTCTAAAACACATGTATGCGTGTGTGCATGCATGTATGTAACCATGCACTTGTACCAAGGCTATAGTTGGACAGCAGTTCTGGGGAAGAGATGTCACTATTCCCTTTCACCTGGGTAATTTAGGAAGCAGACTCAGGAAATTTGAATAACCCCATCTATTGGATATTCAAGGAACTTTAGTGAATTGAGAATTACCTGAGAAGAGAATAGGATTATTGAGTATGAAGTGATATGGAGAGTTGGAAGGGAGAGGATGAACTGAGTCAGAAGAGAGGCAAATTAAAAGTAGTTGGAGGGAATGATTTTCCTCTGAAGGAGTGACTAGGAAAATTGAGGTAAAGAATGAAGACTCCACTAGAGAGTGATAAATAGTGTTAGTAAATGTGTGCCAAGTACTCATCCTTGGGTCCCTAGATCTCTAGGACTGAGACCTGGGATTTGTCTTAACCATGTTCAATTTATAGTTCGATTTGATTGAATTCATCTGAGAGTTTGGAAAAGTAAATACTATGCTATAGTGAAGAATCAGAAAACACTTGGAATCAAATCTTTCCTTTAATACATCTGAGCTCTGTGATCCTAGAGAAGTAGCTTGAGCTTTCTGAGCCTTGGTTTCTACAATTGTAAAGTGAGGGGATAATATTACTTCAGAGACTTATTAAGAATATTTTCATGAGATAATGTATACAAATGACTATATTAATGATTGTTTTTATTATGCCATTTATAGGAGTGTCTTTTAAGAAGGAGCAAATCTGTCAACACACTAACCTTGTTATCTTTGACATTTCATTTCCATGAATAGCTTTGAGAACCGAAGAATCCCCCACTCTTCTCTTAATCCAAAGCTCATAACCAATTTTACTGTAAAGGACAAGCATCACCACAAGAGGCAATAGGAAGAGGATGATAAGGATAAATGTGGTGTATATTTTCTGGTGGTTAGGACTACTCCATTCTTCCAAGCAACAAATATGTTCTTTTTCATATAAGAAATCATATTTAATCTATAAAAGAAAAAAGGAATCAGTACTCAGAATCCAAAAAAAATTATGGTCCATTTCTTCATGTTAATATACCATGCAAAATTGTTTCTATCTTATGCAATTTAATGAGTTTTAAAGCACTGATAACTTACCTTCTAAGGATCAAAATAATTGAAGAATGATTTTTCCCCAATAAGTTACTTCTCCATCACTATCAATCATGAGATCATAGGGTAATAGGTTCAGGGTTGGAATGAAGTTCAAAATATTCATTTTACAAATAAGGAAACAGAGACCTAGAAAACTTAAGTGATTTACCCAAGATTTGAATATGTAGCTACTGAGACAAAACTACGATTTGACTCTTATTTCCCTCACTCCAAACCTATCACTCTTTGCTTCTCAATTTTTCATTTCTAGTAAGAAATCTTGTTTTTGCAACATTTAAATCCCTTAGAGTCACATGTCTGCTTTTGAACTCTGAGAGAAGATTAGTGGATGGTATGATTCTGTGCTAACACAAGTTGATACAGAAAACCTTTTTGTATTCCCAAGCCTGAGATATCCTTCTTGCTCCCTGTGTCAGGTCACTCCATTTCAAGGAGTGATGAGTAGTCCTTGCATCCTCAGGGGACACTCAAGCTCTTGCAGGTTTGTGGTGGTTGCAAGGTTCAGGAATATTAGAATTCTTTAAATAAATGCACCTGTAAGCTGAAACAAAAAAGTGAGACACCTCCCTGGGATGGGTGATCATTGTTGTGCTTAACACACACAAAAAATGTTTTTTTCTATTATGCTTTTGCTTGGTCTCATTTTCCTCCAGTGGAAATGCAGGGTTCAGATCATTGATTACCACTCTTTTTGCAGCATTCTTTGGTAGAACAAATTTTAAGTTAGTTTTAAAAAATATTGTTCAGGCCTCAAGGTTCATTGCCCAGACTTTGGAAATATCCTGCTTTCCCTTTCTCACTTTTATCTTTGCTTCCCTGGGATTCACATTGGAAGAGGAAGCATTGGACTTCCATAGAGAGAACTACACTGTGATTTTCTTGACAAGCCAGGAAGGGGAGGAGACAAAGTGCCTCTTAGGTAAGGAACAGAATACATGGAAGCTTTGAGGTACAGGGATGAGTTCCATAACACATCTAGCAAAACTGGTGACATCCTCTTTGAGAATCATTGCCATTGAAGATTTCTGATTACCCTTCTAACTCTGGATTTGAAGGTGTACCTTGACATTATTCATCACCATAGGGACCTACTCCCTTAGTTTTCCTTAGTTAGTTCATAACTTTAGCTCATCAAGTTACCTTCTAATTGATTGTAAGATAGTAGAAATGGAGAAGATAGAAGCAATATAGAAAAGCTCTCACCTTCTTACCCAGCTCCAGGCAAAGCATAGGTCTTAGTAAAATGGTCCCCAAAACCAAATCAAGTAACTCAGTTGAGTAGGTGGTTTTCTGCTTTTAACAAGGTAGAAATTCTTAGATTCATCTAATAACCAAATTTGACAGATGAGTCATGTGCCTAGAGAAAAGCTTAAAGAAAAAATAAACTCATTCCTTGGAGGAAAATGGAGGCAGAAGTGTGTACAACTCCACTGGTCCTACTATCTTTCATATAAAATATAGAAGATAGAATTTTTGTCTTTAAGACTCAGAGCATCCAAGGAAGAATATAACCAAGAGTATGGATGATCCAACAGACTAGAAACAAGGGGCAGCTTTCTTCTGATGGCTCTGGTCTTCACCCAGAGAAAAGATTGGCTTCAACCAGAGAAAAAAGAAATAGAGAACAACAAAGTCTTTCACATTCTCTGTTGGAGATCCTTTAATTCTCACTCTATGACTTTAAAATGGAGCTAATCCTTGGACTGTTTATAGGGTCAATGCATATAAAATGCTCCATAAAAATTAAAATGCAATTGAAATACAAATTAATATTTCTGTGGTTCTGAAGCTATGGAAGATGGGATCCAGGATTTTAGAGGGAAATTTAAAAGGAAGACAGCTTGAGTATAAAGTCAATCAATTAGATTTTTTTAAAATGTAAACAACACAGAACAGCAATTGCCAAGCAATTGTGATAGGCAATATCACAATAACAAATGTGCAAAAGTCCTACTACTTAATGGAAACTATTTTCCACTATGAAGTTGGGAATACCACTAGGGAATGAAAAAAGCACTCTCAGGGAATAGAGTTGGGGAGATAGAGACCTTAGCATCTATTTTTCAAATAATAATTTACCAAGAAAAATAATAGCAAAGAAGAGCTTGGATGAAATACTCTTTGCCCCCTTTACTAAAAATAATCCCTTCCTATATGAGCTTCTTGGAAGATTCCAAGGAAATATTTAAGAGTGTGGAGAGTGTTGCAAAAGAAAAAGAACATGCAAAAATTTCACATCAAGTGGAGTAGGAGAAGATTTCCAAAATGAAGTAGCTATATGACTGTATACCTCCAGTTGCTGCACATGCCACATAGGAGATCCAACGATCACAGCGGCCAGCCAAACAATACCTGAAAAGTCATCAAGTAATTAACAATCACAATAACAACAATAATGAATTATAACAACAACTAGCATATCTATACCACTTTAAGATGATCAAATCACATATATGTTACTGAATAATTATATTCAAAGATAAGCCATAGAAGTGGAAGATATTTGCAATCATGACTTATTTTAAACTTAAAATCTAAAACTACTCAAGGTTATAAACTGGTAACTGAAAGTATCCTAGAATAAAATCTCTTTTTTTTTATTAAAAGCTTTTTATTTACAAAAGATTTGAATGATTTTTCCACATTGACCTTTGCAAAACTTTTTTTTTTATTCCAAGCTTTTCCCCTCCTTCCCCCCACCCCCTATCCCTGGATGAGAGGTAATCTAATACATGCTAAATATGTTGAATTATATGACAAATCCAATATATGTATACATATCTATATAGTTATCTTACTGCACAAGAAACATCAGATCTAGAAAGAGAGGGAAAAAAACAACCTAAGAAAGAAAACAAAATGCAGGAAAATATTCACAAAAAGCATTAAAATGTTGTATTGTGGTTCACACTCAGTTCCCTCGGGCCTCTCTCTAGATGTATATGACTATCTTCATCACTGAATAATAGGAACTGGATCACATCATTGTTGAAGAGAACCATGTCCATCAGAATTGATCATCATATAGTTTTGTTGCTATGTATAATGTTCTCCTGGTTCTACTGATTTCACTCAGCATCAGTTCATGCAAGTCTCTCCAGGCCTCTCTGAAATCATCCTGCTGGTCATTTCTTACAGAACAATAATATTCCATGACATTCACATACCATAATTTATTCAGCCATTCTCCAATTGATGGGCATCCTTTCAGTTTCCAGTTTCTTGCAACTACAAAAAGGGCTGCCACAAACATTTTTGCACATGTGGGCCCCTTTACCTCCTTTAAGATCTCTTTGGGATATAGGCCCAGTAGAAACACTGCTGGGTCAAAGGGTATGCACTGTTTGATAACTTTTTAAGCATAATTCCAGATTGCTCTCCAGAATGGTTGGATCCATTCACAGTCCCACCAACAATGTATCAGTGTCCCAGTTTTCCCACATCCCTTCCAACATTCATCATTATCTTTTCCTGTCATCTTAGTCAATCTGACAGGTGCGTAGTGGTATCTCACAGTTGACCTAGACTAAAATCTCATGGAGCATTCTGATCTTTTATTGACACTCCTCCATCTGTCATCACCATTGTCTTAAAAATTGGAAGCACTTTCATCTTAAATTCTATAATACATATGTTCTCTCTATTTAAAGGCTTTGAAAACTCTATATTTTATCTCATTCAGTTCTCATAACAACCCTTTCATGTAGAGAATTTCCAGTTTACAGATGAGGAAAATGAGGCTAGAAGTTAAAAGACTTGCCCACCTGTAACATACAAATTACCACCTGCAATATACAAAAATAGAACTTTTATGGACACTATTCAAGTATAATTCAGGGTCCTTTATTTTTCTATAGTCAGTGTTCTGCAGACTATTACACCAGTCAATGAAATGCTGACTTTTGGTAGCTGAATTAGAATATAAGATGAAAGACTATCTTTAGAAAGGCTCCAGTAATTGATAGGACAAGAGGCACATTTTCCTTATTGTGTGTCCATGTGATTTTCATTTCTGATGATCTTAAGATCAAGATATAGAGGATATTCAATTTAACAGAGGCAGCTAGAGGTACAGTGGCAATGGATGGAGCACTAACCCTGGTGTCAGAAAGACCTGAGTTCAAATACACTTGCAGACACTTATGAACTTTGGGTTTCTAAAAAAGCTTTTTGTCTCTGGGTTTTTTTTCAATTTTAAAATAGTAATAATAGTAGTACCTATCTTGTGTGGGGTTTTTGTGATAGTCAAATGAAATTTTATTTGTAAACAATGCCTGGGACACAGTAGATACTATATAAATGTTTATTTCCTTCCTTTCCCTCCCCTCTCAAACTCACAAAGTTTTCCTTTGGTTGAGTCACTCAATGCTTCATCATTTCAAAGAACAAGACTTATCTAAATAAGTTCCTTGGAATGACCCTTATGAGTATTACCCATGACTAGAACTTCAAATTCAGATATACTATAAGCAACCATGAAGCATTTGAGCCCATAATTATGAATTTTACCCAGTCTCATCATTTTCTAATTTTGCAGAAAACAGCATTTTAATGATCTCCCTTGCTCTAACTCTTCTGCCTTTCATTATGTTAATAGCATGCAAGCTTTCTGTTGAATATTTGACCCAACTTTCATTTTGTTATGTTGATCTCCTTGTAAATACATAGGGAACCAGAAATTTTCCATATTCTTCATATTGTATATTTCCATATCCATATCAGAGAGAATTTCATGTATAATACAAACCTCATAAAACATTCAAAAATGCCTATCATGGGAGGGAAACTGGCTTTATCAAATTTAATCTAGATATAATTATTTGTGTGAAATGTGCATTCATTAAATGTTATGAAAGAAATTTATCAATTCTATAACTATTTTTTTGTTAATAATGGAATTAAGACCATTTGTGTTTAATATCATTGGTAGTTTATTGTATTTTCTTCCGGACCTTTGTGACCACAACTTTTCTTTTTATCATTTCCATTGTACCTGACTCTTTGTGATCCCATTTAGGGCTTTTTTTTTGCAAAAATACTGGAAGGGTTTGCCATTTACTTCTCAAGCTCATTTTACAGATGAGGAAACTGAGGCAGAGTTAAGTGACTTGTTTATGGTCACACAGCTAGTAAGTGTCTGGATCTAGATTTGAATTCATGTTTTCTAACTATAGACTCAACACTATCCACTGCACCACTTAAGCTACCTTGTGGCCACAGTACTTGTGGCTAATTTAGTGATGAGTTCTTTAGAGAGATCCCCCATAATCTTATGGACCAGACTAATGGATACTTAAGGAGGTTGATATGGAGCATAAAGATGCCATCACCAGATTACAGTCTCCACGATTTCATTGCATGACCTACATGAAGTGCTAATCTGAGCTCTAGGCTAATGCTGCTATAATTTCTAACAGCAATATCCTTAGTCCCTTATTACCATCTTAGGTCCTTTCATTTCCCTAAGAAATGCGTTACTTAATTATTCTCCATCATCAACATAGTGTTAATTGAATTCCCAAGGATATTTCTCATGGAGTGGCTTTGGATTTTATTTTTAGACCTCACTTATTTCCCAGATTACATTCTTGAGGTTACATTGTACAAATCCAATGCCATATACTTATTTGCTTTTATTGCTTGGTGAAGCACTAATGTCTGTTTATTCCAAAAATATTTCTGAACATTTTTTAACTTCAGTTGCTTCAGAGTGACTGAAACCTGGGAAGACCTAATTTAAATAAGGCTAAGGTAAAAAAAAAAAGGCCAAAGCTATCCACTATATCCTGGGATATTATCAGTTATCTTGACTCTTATCTTTCCCATGGACTCTAAAAACTCTGGAGGAATAAGGCTGACAACTTTGTGCCATTCTGCCTCACTTAAATACAATTCCTTTGCAAGTAAAGACATCATCTTGATGATATAATTGTTCCTCCTTGAGAAAGGACAAACAACAACAACAACAATCCATGTATCATCTCCTCTGGAACTGTGTGCCATTTTCTCTCTCCTTTTTAGCATGAAAAATATTAATCTATTCTTTAACTACCTTAGGACAATAAGGTCTATGATTAATTAATGTGTTTCTTTCTAAATGTTTATGGTTAATTTCTTAATTCAAAAAGTATGCATTGCTTTGTATCATTTACACTGTTATTATATAGGTATTAACTGCTCTAAATATCCTTCCCATTAGCTTTTGTCTCAGAATGTTAGAGAGTCTCTTAAAGTATACAGCACTACTTTGTATCTGATATAGTAACACTTGCTGCTTTACTTGATGGAGGTCAAAGTATCTGTACATATTACCTTGAATCAGTGACAAAGTTACCTATGTATTAAAGCTTAAAGACCAGTATCCACCTTTCTTCATGTTTGTTAAGAATGCTCTACTTATGGGATCTGAATAACTTTTATATAATATTGGAGAAATGTTGCAAAAGATGGAGTTATTTAACTTGTTCCCTCCATTCTCTTCAGTGGAATCAAATGGCTTGATGCCATTATGTACAAGTAGTTAATAAGAAGTCTTAGTTTCACTCCTTGAATAAGAGAGCCATACTTTCTTCTATTTAAGAGAAAAATTAATTCAAGATAGGAAAAATCATCCAGCCTTAGATTGTCTTCCTGAAAAATTATACAAAGGTTTCCTATGGCAGAAAATGATGGTTCATCTGTGAGAAAAGAAAGGGCTAGATTTCCTCATTTGTTAAGATGCCAAGTCTATATGTGAAGAACAAAATTAAATAAAGCATTGCAGAGAAACATTGCAAACTAATGTTAGAAAACTTTCACGAAAGTATCATCTCTTCTAGGCATTAATTGTGAGAAAATTGATAGAGAATAGTAAAATCATCACCATGAAATCAAATAAATCAAAAAGACAATTAGCTTAGTGGAATGCCTTAGCTTCTGAATTTGCATATGATTCAAAAGATATCTTGTTTATAAAAACTATGAGAGAGGATTGGTGGGATGTCAAAGGAAGCATAAAATTATTTTGTTAAGGTTACTCATCAGTATAAATAGGAAGGAATTACTAACTTTGTAGTTCATGCTAAAAAAAAAAATAAAGCAATAAATACAAAGGGAAGCAGTAAAACCTGAGATTAGATTGGACTAAAGGCATAACTTGATATATAGTCCAGAAATTATATGTCATCTAGATTTTACTAAGGGGAAGCTAAATGGCCAATGGGTAGAGTGCTGGAAAGAGTCATTTTCAAGAGTCCAAATTCAGTTTCAGACACTGGCTATGTGATTCTAAATAAGTTGTTTAATTCTGTTTACCTCAGTTCCTCATCTGTAAAATGAACTGAAGAAAGAAATGGCAAATCTTTAGGATATCTTTGCCAAGAACACAAATGGGATCATGACACATTGTTAACAACTGAATATCAAGTTGGTATTAATCTGTACCATCCTCCTCCAAAGTTTTTAAAGTTAATAGACATAGTAGTTAGGATGGAATGTGAATGCAGAGCTGCCAAAGGAATAACTGGAATAACTCAATATTGCCTAACTCTAAAATATCTTCTTATTTTTGGCCTAAAGAAGCATGAAAAGAGAGCCAGATAGTAACAGATTTAAAGATCATTTTATAGAGAATCTGTAAATGGATTTTACAACAAAGTGGAATCAGAAAAACATCATCATTTGTGAAAATAAAAAATATTAATCTAAGACATCTTAGCTGAAGAGAAATTGGAAAGTTTAGTAAAGAACCATGTTTACAAAAACAGTCACGCTCTTCATATTTTAGATACAAAAAGACAGTTTTTCATTGAAACAAGACCAACATCAGACAAAAGAACCAGTAAAAGGTTATTAAAAGGAAACTACCACATTGAAACAGCACCTGAAGAATGTTGAGGCTCAGCTTGCTTCCAAGATAGTGCAGATGCTTCCAAGATAGCAGAATCTTAATTGTTCTGAAGGAACAATTGTGAAGACTGAAGAAAAGACAGAGGTGAGAAAGGACTAAAAGTATTTTTTTTCCTGACAAGATAGATAAAGCATTGCAGAGAAACATTGCAAATTAATGTTAGAAAACTTTTAGGAAAGTACCATATCTTCCAGGTATTAATTGTTAGAAAATTGATCCAGAAAAGTAAAATCATTGCCATGAAATCAAATATAAAGATAAAGATAATTCTTGACAAAAGACTTTAATTGATATCCTGAGAGAATTAAAAGGAGAGCTGTACTATAACTGAGGCCAGCATTTGTGGCGATGGTTAAAGATGACTGTGATCTGTTGTAAGTAATATCGTATATATTTTGTAAATAATAATGTATGTCTTTGTTTAAGTTTTAATAATTTAAAACATCATTAAAACTTTCAGAACACTTGACATGTCTGTGTGAATATTCACACACATGTACATGTACACAAATTATTAATATATACATAATTTCAATTACATGTATATGTACCTATACATGTTCATAATCAAAAATATGTATATATAAGAGAGGAAGAAAAAACAGGAAGGAGGGAGACAGATAGGGTGGGACAGGGAAAGATAAACTTTTATGGGAAAAGAAGTATCAAGTTTATTAAATAAGTGATTTGAATAAATTATGCACCTAGACTATATATAGAGAATGGTCAACACTAAACCTATACCAAACTATATAATTCTGGCAGTTGACTAAATCATAAGTGTGGAAGGCTTTGAGATTATCAAAAATGCAATATAAATATTATAGCAATTACATATATTTGTTAGTAATATGTTAAAATTTAATAATGTTTTGTTATCATTTTATAAATTTCTTCTACACCTACACTTTATACAAGCAAATTTTACTCTTTTCTGAGGTTAATGATATAAGAAGAATATTAATTCTTCTTAGTTCCAGCTCTTTGAGCTCTTCAGAGGGCAGATGGAAAAATATTAAAATAAATACAGTGAGTCTGCTCAATTGTCTTCGCTATTGATTTCTCCCTCTATTTTGGCTATTTTTATAAAAAACATAAAGTTAACAAATCTGTAGAGATGGTTTTACTCCATGGTTCAAGACTGCTTCTCATTCTAAAAATAAAAGTTGAATTATCCTTCTCAGGTAGGAGATTAGAAGAATATTCTTTCTCTGAATATTAACAAAATTGATTGGTGAATCTCTCATTACTGAAAGCAGACAAGCATAACTCTCAAGGAAATTTACTAAGATAATTAAATGTATGTTATTGAACCAAGAACATTCTCTATTTTGCTGTGCTGGGCTTTAAGACATCTTTTCAAATTTCTTAACTATTGTCAAATTCCTGTCTATCATTCTATATACACAGAATAGAAATAATTGTGAAAACTGAAGTTCATGAAAAAACCTGGCAAAAGAGAAGGAATGATAGCTTTTGATTTTAAGTCACCTTTCCTAACACCATTCTCAGGTACCTAGATTGCAGGTGTCAGCAAATAGCTTCTCATTTGATTTTCTCCCTAAAACTTTGACCAGACCTCCTTTCTTAGGCTGTACCTCCTCTCCAACATTTTCCAAAAGTCCTTTTTCCTATCCCCACACATGTCTTTAGAACTTGTTCTAGTGCATATCTTTTCCTTTGGCTTAGCCACCTCACAACCACAATTTCTTAATCAAATGAACTTAGTCATACCAATCTAACAGAGGCAGGGACTAGTCTTGTGGTTTCATTTATATAGGGGTTTCCCAGGTGAGGAAACTCCTTTTATCTTAGGCAATCAGCATGTAGAGTCTTTGGTGAGCTGCTTAGAATGCTAAATTTAATGAGTTTCTCTGGGTTACAGAGCCAGCATGTGTCAGATGGTAAAACTGAATCCAGGTCTTATTGGCTCTGAAGATATCCATTGCTACATTCCTGTCACGTAGCATATAACAAAATGACCTTTTTAAGCTTTCCTGGTAACAAGTTTTAACATAGCCTTTTTATAATCAATGTCAGTAGCAGTAAGTTATAATGGAAAGAGTGCTGAATTTCATTCAGAATATTTGCATTCCAATTCAAGCTTTGATACCTACAACCTATGTAACCTCAAACCAGACATAGATCACACAGTATAAGAGATTTTGAAGTTAAAGATCATATGGTCCAGTCACCTTATTTTATGGATGAGAATCCTAGGCTTCAGAGAGCCCAAGTCATATAGGCAATGAGTAGCCAAGCTGGGATTTGAATCCAGGTTTTTTCATTTAAATTTTAATGCTCTTCCCAGGAAAAGATCACTGTACTTAAGTCAGAAGATCTCTATTCTAATTATATCTCCAGAGTTTAATAATTATGGGGACCACAGGAAGCCACAAAGAATCTTTATCAGATTTTACCACTTGAAAAAAATTGGTTATTACAGAATTATTGTGAATCAAGTACTCTGTAAAGGTTAGCACATTATTTCAGTGTAGATTCAGCTGCCAAAACTTCAAGAATTTGATCTGCTCCCTGTTGGCACTGTTTCCACTGAGGCAAATACTAAAACCTGAACACATAGGTCTTCATGGATTGCGGTTGCCAAAAATGGCATATCCTGTCTGACAGATATGAAAGAATTTCTGTGTCAGTGCTAGTAGATTGAAGTGAAGCCAGCTTGGAAAAACCTGCCAAGGCTTGTTTTGGCCTACACAATTCTAGAGAATCCATGAATACCTTTCCACTATGATAAGGTTTTAGGAGAGAAATTTGTAGAGGAGCTTTATGACTATATTAATACTATCATTGGAAAGAAAGGGAAAATTGAAACAGTTATGTGGTAAAGTGTATAGAGTTATAGATGTGGAATCAGGAATATCTGAATTTGAAATCTGTCCTTGATATTTCTTAACTATGTGAACACAGGGAAATTATTTATTCCCTATCAGACTAAATTTCCTCATCTATAATGACAGTACCTCCCTCCCAGGATCATTGTGAGCCTCAAGTAAGATATTATTATTATTATTAATTACTATACTAGCTAATCCTGAAATATAGGTGCACAAAATAGTTCACATTTTCATGATACATTAAGATTTATGAAGTTCTTTCCTTGAAATTTAAAAGAAGCTAAGGAGAAATATATGGGCTTATTTGGCACCTTGGGGGGGGGGGGTTACCAGGACAGGATTATCTTTCAGTTATTTCATATTATTGTCCAGGGCCTTCTGACTGAATAGAATATAGTAAAAGCATAGAAATAGCCAAATTTTCTTGTGACCTCACCCAAAATAGTGAAGGCCCTTTTGTTGGTATACTGCCGTTTCATTTTCAAAGGATGCACAATTCCCTGATGCCTTTCCACAGCAATGCAGGTCATAGTCAGAATCTCAGAAACAATAGCTGTAGATTGCACAAATGGTACCATCTTGCAAACAAAGGCACCTGTGAAAGAGGAGGAAAATAAGACATTAAAAATAAGTCTCATTTAAGCAATGTGTGACAAGAATGATCAATTAACTTGAGACTCACAAGTTTTTATTACTTTATATCATAAAAATATAATGCAGATTTGACACTGGCCCACCTGCACAAGCAGCCTAGCTCATGAATATGGCATTCAACTTGGCACTCACAAATCCCTTTCTTTCTGGTTTGGCTCATTCATCCCCTTGTATCTGAATATTAGCAATTTTGGCATTGTTTATTTCTTTCCCACAATGGGGCCATCCAGGTGTATGACTACAAGTCAACATGTCTCTCAAGGTCATGAGATATTGATAGTATGGGAGAGATATACTCCCACTTCTTACCAAAGTAACATCTAAGATCCCAGCAAAGAGTCTCTTGTTTACACAAAATCAATCAGCATGACACCATTTATGTAAAACATTTACTTAACAATAAAACAAAGATAAGAATGATGATAACATTTTACTCGATAAAAGGCAAGAGCAGATGTCATCAAAATGTTAGTACACACATAATCCTGAACCACTTTTTGATATCTATATACATAATTTCTAAGCCAAAGAATGGACATACACTTAACAGAAATCATTCAAGGATACTTCTGAATAGGAGAATCAGTGTATTTGGGGCAATTCAGAACTTGTGTTGTCTTGATGTCCTATGTCTCTTTAGATAACTGTTTGCAAATAAGAATAATTCTCCAATTGATAGTCAAAGAATATGATTAGTCAATTTTCCAAGAAATTAAAGCTATCAATAGTCACATTAAAAATGCTCTCTTGATTAGAGAAATGTAAATTAAAACAACTCTGCATTATACATAGATTGGCTAACATAACAGAAAAAGAAAATTATGAATGCTGGAGGGGATATGGAAAAATAGGCACATTAATGCATTGTTAATGGAGTTGTGAGTTGTATCAAGCATTTTGAAGAATAATTTAGAATTAGGTCCAATAGATTATAAATGTGCTTACCTCTTGACCCAGCAATATCCCTACTAAGTCTGTATTCAAAAAGGTAAAAGAAAGGAGATAAAAGACCTAATTGTACAAAAATATTTATAGCAGCTCTTTTGTGGTGGCAGAGAATTAGAAATAGATAGGATATCCATCAATTAGGGAGTGGCTGAACAAGTTGTAATATATGATTATGATGGAATACTATTGTGATGAAATATTATCAAAATTAAAATAATGAGGAGGATAGTTTCAGAAAAAACTGGGAAGATTTATGTGAATTGATGTAAAATAAAGTGAGCAAAGAGCCAGAAAAAAAGTGTGCATAGTAACAGCAATAGTGTAATAATAACAGTGGAGTTATTTTAGTTAATACAGTGATTGTTCCAAAAGAATCATTACAAAAAAAAAATGCCATCCAGTTCCAGGAAGATAGCTATTGAACTCTGAAAGTGAATTGAAGCATTTTTTTAACTTTCTTTACATTTCTCACTTTTAGTTGTTTCTTTTTGAAACATAACTAATATGTTTTGTAGAACTTCAAATGTATATTTCATATCATATTGCTTGCCCTCTCAAGGGATGGAGGTAGCATGGGAGAGAGAGAATTTAGAACTTAAAAATTTTAAGTGGATGTTTAAAATAAATAATTTTTTAAAAACAGATAATTTACAACATGTATTACCTTCTGGGCAAAATGTATTCTGCTCTGTTGCAAAGATGATTCTTTGCAATCTTTGCTGCACTCCAGATACTGAAGTAAGACTCTTTTACTACAAGCAAAGGACTTTTAAAAACAAGCAGTTCCCTTAAGCCAACTGCCAATCTGCTCAAATCTACAAATAGCAATGAATTTTACTTTGTCCAATCAGTTCTCAGCAAAGCCAAATTTTTTTTTATTTCATACCAAAGGCTGTTTTCTCCTCTGTCTTTCCCTCCCACATCAGAGAAGGCAGTAGAGAGAAACAAAAGAAGTTATCCCTCTCTTAGGCTATAGATAGGACTAGGGATCCATAAATCTCTATGTTCTTCAATACCAACAGGATTCAGCTTTCTTCCAATGAACTATCAGTCTTCCATCAGATATCATACCTGACTAAACTTAAGTCAGCTTGTGATATCTTCTACAAGTACTTTTTTTCATCACTTTCTATAGCTCATTTCCAACTGCCATTGCCCTAAGTTTCCTTTCTTCATTTGCTACTTTTTCTCATTATCTCAAAGAAATGATTCCTAATAAATAATGACCCATCTTTTATGATATGAAACTGTATAATTCCACCTTTTTCTCAACTCTGACCTCAACAAACCTTAAATAATTTCCCCATAGTTCTCCATTATATTATTTACTATTTCTCACTTATGGCCTTAAAAATTCTGAAACTCTCACAAAATTGTTGTGTAAATTGGCCATATTTTAGGCCATAATAACTCCTGAAAAACAAGGCATGAAGGGAGTGGGATCTGCTTGTATTACATTCAAATTAGTTGATGGACCACAATGTCCTTCAGCAATTACCTCAGTAATTGGTTTGCCTTTAAATAGGTCACCTCAGTACATTCATCTGAGGAACAGTTCTCTATTTAAACCTGAGAACAGTTTTATGTCTCTTTTCAACATTTTATTTTAGAAGATGTGTTTCTTCTCAAATTTATGAGATTTTTTAAAAATAAAAATAATTTCTGTCCTATCAATTGAAATGAGAAATACCTTCCACATATATGAGAAGGATGTAATTTTGTTGTACATCATTGGAAAACTACTTGTTAGATATTTACCTATAAGTATTGCATTTAACCTATTCAGGAGAGTAATTCTAAATGTATGAACACAATCCATATAACTCCTTTGGGGCCTGCCTACCTGAACCACAAAAAAGTTAAGTAACTTGCTAAGGGTCACACTGCATTGGTGTCAAAGGTGAGATTTGAACCTTACCCTTCTAACAAAGCTTAGCACTCTACACATAATGACATACCGTGTTAGTTTACATTATTACTATAAAATCAGAAAGAATACTTGTTTCATGCATGCTTGTTGTATCACTCCATTTAGACATTGGATACATCCAATTTCTTCCCATTTAGTTGTTAAGCTTATAAACCATGGATTATTATTATTCAGTAAAAACAGAAGACAAAGCAGAAAATTATCAGAAGCTAGTTGTATGGAATAGATGATAACTGCAATAGGAGGGAGGGAGAGAAAGGAGAGATAAATATATGCTGAAGTCTTCATAGAGTTCTTAAAGATGAGATTTTATCTAAGCTTTATCATTAAAAGTTTGGTCAATGACTCTGCCAGGCTACAATGCCCTATGCTAAAAAAAAAAAAAAAAAAAAAAAAACCACATCCTAAAGTCATCAATTCCTTCTCCTTCCCATCTAGAAACAATCACTCAAAGGATAATTCCTTAAAATGTCTTTTAAATCTGTTTCTATCTTGAGATTCATGGTCATTATAAGTCCATGCGTTCATTTATGGAATAAAATAATACTTTTGCTTGGTGTCTTTTACTTTACTCTATCCTGACTCCAATCAATCTTGAATAATAATGACAAATTATTACTGTAATAGCATATTAGTAATAAAAATGTACAGTAGTGGGTTGAGGTGGTTATTCAAATACTCCATTTTGTCTCTCACTAACACTCTTAATTAAAAATGCTCTTTCTCTTAAATACTATAAAAATTGTAATTCTCTTTATCTTATTTGTCAGCTCTAAGCCCCAAGCTAGAGATAATACTTCTGGCAAAATGACTTTGTTAGCTCCATCTCTGGTTCTTCCTTGGAGAAGTTTCCCCTTCAGTTGTCTCTTCCCAACTGTATTTCTTTTTTATTTATTTATTTTTTTAATATATAAAGCTTTTTATTTACAAAACATATGAGTGATTTTTCAACATTGACCTTTGCAAAAACTTTTTTCCCAAGCTTTTCCCCTCCTTCCCCCCAACCCCCACCCCTAGATGACAGGTAATCTAATACATGCTAAATAGGATAAATTATATAACAAATACAATACATGTATACATATCTATACAGTTATCTTACTGCACAAGAAACATCAGATCTAGAAAGACAAGAAGAAAAAACAACCTAAGAAGGAAAACAAAATGCATGGAAATATTCACAGAAAGCGTTAAAATGCTGTGTTGTGGTTCACACTCAGTTCCCACAGGCCTCTCTCTGGATGTATATGACTAACTTCATTGCTGAAGAACTGGTTTGAATCACATCATTGTTGAAGAGAACGATGTCCATCAAAATTGATCATCGTATAGTCTTGTTGCTGTGTATAATGTTCTCCTGGTTCTGCTGATTTCGCTCAGCATCAGTTCATGCAAGTCTCTCCAGGCCTCTCTAAAATCCTCCTGTTGGTCATTTCTTACAGAACAATAAAATTCCATAACTTTCATATACCATAATTTATTCAGCCATTCTCCAATTGATGGGCATCCTTTCAATTTCCAGTTTCTTGCCACTACAAAAAGGGCTGCCACAAACATTTTTGCACATGTGGGTCCCTTACCCTCCTTTAAAATCTCTTTGGGATATAGGCCCAGTAGAAACACTGCTGGGTCAAAGGGTATGCACTGTTTGATAACTTTTTGAGCATAGTTCCAAATTGCTCTCCAGAATGGTTGGATCCGTTCACAGTTCCACCAAGAATGTATCAGTGTCCCAGTTTTCCCACATCCCCTCCAACACTTATCATTATCATTTCCTGTCATTTAGCCAATCTGACAGGTGTGTAGTGGTATCTCAGAGTTGTCTTAATTTGCATTTCTCTGATCAATAGTGACTTGGAGCACCTTTTCATGTGACCGGAAATAGTTTCAATTTCTTCGTCTGAAAATTGTCTGTTCATATTTTTGACCATTTATCCATTGGAGAATGGCTTGAATTCTTATATATTTGAGTCAATTCTCGATATATTTTAGAAATGAGGCCTTTATCAGAACCTTTGGATGTAAAAATATTTTCCCAGTTTACTGCTACCCTTCTAATCTTGTCTGCATTCATTTTGTTTGTACAAAAACTTCTTAACTTGATATAGTCAAACTTATCTATTTTGTGATTAATGATGACCTCTAGTTCTTCTTTGGTCACAAATTCCTTCCCCCTCCACAGGTCTGAGAGGTAAACCATCCTACATTGTTCTAATTTGTTTATAATATCATTCTTTATGCCTAGATCATGATTCCATTTTGACCTTATCTTGGTATATGGTGTTAGGTGGGGGTCAATGCCTAATTACTTCCAGACTAGTTTCCAATGATCCCAGCAGTTTTTGTCAAATAGTGAGTTTTTATCCCCAAAACTGGGGTCTTTGGGTTTATCAAACACTAGATTACAATTGTCATTGAGTATTTTGT
>JAJPUD010001644.1:346598-368406 GCA_023553655.1 Myrmecobius fasciatus | reverse complement strand
TTTCCCCATGTTTCTTCTAACTCTCTTTTAAGATTTTTTATGTAATCTTCAAAGAAAGCCTTGTGACATGGAGACCAGTTTATGTCTCTCTTTGGGCCTTTTTCTGTAGTTGTTTTACCTTTAGGGGTCTCAGGATTTGAGGTCTGTTCTTCCCTCTCTCCATAAAAGTTGTCTATGGTGAGAGCTCTTTTTGGTTTTTTATTCATTTTTTTTTAAAGGTGTGAGGTCTGTTTAGGGCAAAGGTGGGACAGCTGCTTTAATTTGCCCTGGGGCAGTTCTGCTGATTGAGTTATTTCAGGAACTGGACAGTTCTGCTGATTGAATTATGTCAGGTGCTGGGCAGTTCTGCTTTAGTTCACCCTGGGGCAGTTCTGCTGATTGAATTATTTCAAGTACTGGGCAGCTCCACTGATTGAATTATTTCTGGTGCTGATCAGTCCTGTTTTGAGGTTCTTCCAGAGTATCTTCTTCTAGAATCGTGTTGTTCTCCAGATATTGTGGATTTTTTTTGCTTCAAAATCAGTCTAGAGGCTTCATATGTTGTTGGTTTGAGGGGAGGTTAGAGGAGGTTACAGAGACTCCTGTCTGATCTCCGCCACCATGGCTCCACACCCCAATTGTATTTCTTAATAGTACACTTACACTAGTAAACATCAATTAATAATTCTGTTTATAAAGAAAATGTCTAAAACAAAGAAAAGCTAACAGATGGGAAAGGTTTCAGATATGCATGAGGGAGCCCATGCATACAAAGTAAAAAACATTATCAAGTTCAAATAGATGATGGGAAGACATTTTAGCATATAGTATTTATCTACCATTCCAATCTTCTTTTGCTTTATTCTTTTCAATGTATTCTATGATCCAGTAATATTAACTTTCTTATTGGTTCTCAAGCATCATATTTCCTATCCCAAATCTATGCCTTTTCACTGACTGTCCTTCATGCCTGAAATGTTCTTCCTTGTTATCTTGCTCCCACCTTCTTGCTTCCTTGGCTTCCTTCAAGACCCATTTCAAATTTCAAATTCTATAAGAGGGCTTTCCTGGTACTCTCGCTCTGCTTTACCACCATCACTCATTTCTTCCATCTGCATTCATCTCCCATTTACATTGAATATAAAACATATCACATGTGCATATATATATACATATATATATAATATAATTATTAGCATGCTGTCTCCTCCATAGCATGCAAACATCTTTTTTTTTAAATTAAAACTTTTTATGTGCAAAACATATGTATGGGTAATTCTTCAACATTAACCCTTACAAAGCTTTCTGTTACAAATTTTTCCCCCCTACTCTCCACCCCTCCCCTAGATGGCAGTATATCTACCACATGTTAATTATGTTAAAATACTTGACAAATCGAATATATGTATATATATTTCCACACATCATTTTTGTGCAAGAAAAATCATATCTACAAGAAAAAAAAATCAGAGAAAGGAAACACAATGCAAGCAAACATCAATAGAGAGCAGCATGCAAACATCTTAAGGTCACAGAGAATATTTTTCTTTTTCTCTGTATTTCCAGCCCTTAGCACAATGTCTGACACTTAATAAGCGCTTAATAAATGCTTGTCACATGAATGATAAATAATATACTATTATAAAAAAAAATCCTAATCCTAATGCTCCTCTTTATACCCAAGTAATAAAGCAGCCTTGTTACCAAAATCCTGGCTCCTTTTTTGTAGCAGTTCTCTCTCTCCCTGTGCTTCTGGCTTTTTATCAGTTCCTTTTTTAAAGATTCATGTGTTTTTTACTCTACACTGAATTGGTTTCCCCATGAAGTCCCCCTTCTGGACTAATTTTTAAAGGTTAACTGAGATGTTGCCTGTTTTCATCCTAGGACATTGTTTTCTTTCTGTTTTACTCAAGGGACTCATACTGTGGAAAGGCTGATCATCTAGTAAGGCTGAATTGTTACAGTGAGATTTACATTTCATTATTTGATCCCATTTCTGTATTAGGTTTGTGAAAGATTAACTACCTCACATAAGTACCCCTTAAACCTATCTATTACTTTCAGGTTACAAATTGCTTTATATGTGTCTTTTCAAGGGTTCTCATTGAATGTATGTTTTAAAAAATATTACAGGGACAGAGAATCTCAGATATGGAAGAGACTCATTTTTTGGAAGACTCTTAGAAAGCCTGCAACCCAATCCTCTGCTTGATTTAAAAATCTCCTCTTAACATCAGTAACAAATTGTCAATAAACTTAAGCATAAACAATTCTTGGTGCTTGAGAACTTATTATATGACAAGGCAACTCCATTGCTTTGGGATACCTGTCAAATTTAGTCTATCAAATTCAAACAATATTTATTTTTTAAGTAGAGATAAGTGTAAGGCATTGATGATACTGAAACAAACAAACAAAAAAAAAAACATTCCCTTCTATCAAGGAACTTATGTCATACTGAAGGTACATTAATGAATGAACGTCTACATATTTCCCAGGCATATGCAAAGTGCTTTGGGGAGAGGACTGATGATAGCAATAACTATTGTTTATCATATTAAACTCATTTAGTCCTTACAGTAACCTTGTATTTTATCCTAGAGGCAAGTCCGAGATACCGACAATTTGTGAGAAGATGCACCTAGTTGTAGCTGTGTCTTGGGGAGCTTATTCTAGCAGTTATATGGAAAATGTGTCAGATATGGAAGCCAATGGAATAAGGACACTTGTTAGAGTTTGAGCAAAAGATGATGAGAACTTGGCTATGTGAGTAGAGAGAAGAGTGTGTGAGGAAGGAAAGTCGCGGCAGTGCTGGGGAAAAGGGAGGGGGGAGAGAGTAAAACTGGCAAGACCTGATAATGAATTGGATACATAAAGTGAGAGAAAAAGAGCTATCCAAAATGACTGAGATTGTGAATCTGTGAAACTGGATTGTGATAGTGCTTTCAACAAAAATAGGGAAGTTTGGATCCCCATGCCGGACCCAATTCGCTCCCAAGTCGCAGTTCTGCCTGCCCATCTTTCCTTCTTTCCCTTTTTCTGCCAGAGCCGGTTTCGTCTTGCGGGAGTGCTTGTGCGAGCAGCTGCCCGCCGGCACTCGAGAGCCCCTGCTCTGACACCAGTCACTCCCACTCTGACCAACATGGACAGTCACAAGCTCAGGCAGCTCCAGGTTTTCATCAGGCTCTGCCAGCAGGACCCGGGTTTTCTGTACACAGACGAACTGCCGTTGCTCTGGGATTTGGTGGCGAGTATGGGTAGTAATAGTCCATCTATTCCACGTAAAGGGAAATGAGAAGGAAAAAAATCGAGGAAAAGACTGCAAATAAAAAATCAGAAGAATTCCCCCAAAGCAGAAAAGCTAGAGAGTGAGGAAAGTAACCTAGAGATTGATAATGAAAGTGATTGAAACAGATACAGATTCCTTTCAAGAAATAGGAAGTAAAATTGCCGAGATAACAGATGAGATGATGGATAAGGCTAACAAAAAGTGGAGACCATTGAATCCCTCAATTGTGGTGACCTTAAAGCTGCCATTCAATTTCCTACAGGGGTCACCAAACTGAATATCTGCTTGTCTATTTTATATGCTGAGTCAGTATCATTTTATAAAACAGCACAAGCCCAATGCTACTATTAGAGATTGTTGACAGAGCAATCGAAATAAATCAGAACTCTAATAAACCCTACAAATTGTGAGGGAAAGCTCACAGACTTGGTCATTGGGAGGAATCAGCCTGTGATCTTGCCATGATTTGCAAACTGGACTATGCTGAATATGCCAATGCTATGCTGAAAAAATCCAGCCGAGGGCCCAGAACAGTGCAGAACATCAGGGGAAACATGGGACAAAAAATGTGTTGAGAAAGACATCAAACAAAGGTTAGAAAGGGTGAAGAAGGCCCCAGAGGAACATAAGCAAGCTCAAAAGCAGGAAGAAGCCCAGAGAACTTTGGAAGTCCAGTTTGTCTCTTTTCCAGGTTTTCCTGTAGGTAAGCCTGGGATCTTTGGAGGCATGCCTGGCATGGGAGGGGCCATAGCTGGTATAACAGTAATACTTGGGCCTAATGATATTCTTAGTGACCCAGAAAAGCCATGCAGAACCCAGAAGGGTGGTGGTATTCCAGATTATGGCACAGAACCCCCAGAACATATCCAAATATCAGAGCAAACTCAAGGTTATGAATCTCATCATCAAATTGTCATCCAAAGTTGAATGTCAAGCTTAAATGTCCTTTTGACAAATAAAGTTTTTTGCTGATGAAAAAATCACTCACATCACTTAATGGACCTCTCAATAAGACAAACCAAATTTACTTCTAACCTTCTGGTAAAAAACTGAGGTGCTTGGAAGATAATTCCCTTTCCTCTGCTTCCAATGTAACAAGAGCATGCTATAATGATTGACTGAAAATTAATCTATTAGATAAGTGGTCAAGGGATATGAACAGACAATTTTCAGATGATGAAATTAAAACCATCTCTCGTCATATGAAAAGTTGCTCCAAATCACTATTGATCAGAGAAATGCAAATTAAGACAACTCTGAGGTACCACTACACACCTGTCAGATTGGCTAAAATGACAGGAAAAGATAACAATGAATGTTGAAGGGGATGTGGGAAAACTGTGACACTAATACATTGTTGGTAGATCTGTGAATGGATCCAACCATTCTGGAGAGTAATTTCGAGCTATGCTCAAAAAGTTATCAAACTGTACATACCCTTTGACCCAGCAGTGTTTCTATTGGGCCTATATCCCAAAGAGATATTAGAGGAGGGAAAGGGACCCACATGTGCAAGAATGTTTGTGGCAGCCCTTTTTGTAGTGGCTAGAAACTGGAAACCAAATGGATGCCCATCAATTAGAGAGTGGCTGAATAAATTATGGTATATGAATGTTATGGAATATTATTGCTCTGACGTCCAGCAGGACTATTTTGGAGAGGCCTGGAGGGACTTGCATGAACTGATGCTGAGTGAAACGAGCAGAACCAGGAGATCATTATACACGGCAACAACAATATTATGATGTACTGATGGACATGGCTCTCTGCAACAAAGAATTGTCTCAAACCAGTTCCAATTATTCAGTGAAGAAAGCCATATACACCCAGAGAAAGGGATATGAAATATGGACCACAACATAACATTTTCATGCTCTTTATTGAGGTTTGCTTGCATTGTGTTTCCTTTCTCTGATTTTCTTTTTTTTTTCTTGTAGATAGGATTTTTCTTGCACAACTTGTCAAGTCTTTCAACATTATTAACATGTAGTGGACTTCCTGCCATCTAGGGGAGGGGAGGGGATTGGGGGTAAAATTTGTAATGGAAAGCTTTGTAAAGATCAATGCTGGGGAACTACCCATACATATGTCATACAAATAAAAAGCTTTAATAAAAAATTTAAAAAAAATTTTTAAAAGGCATTTGGCCATCTCTTGGGTTGTCGTTAGTTGTTTTCCACAGTCTATTATTTTCCCATTTTATTAGGCTAAAAATAGCCCTCAGACAGTAAATGTTTAGGAAGGCCACCATTCAAAGTATATTTAATTGTGCAAGCATTGCCAAACGCTTCACTTATTGTAAAATGCAACATTTATTGTTTCTACATAGGCTAATACCTTAAAATTCTCATTTGGCCAAGAAATTTCATTTTTATTCAGTGGAACATTGAGACTCCAAGCATTAAAATACAAAGGAAGGAAGTTCCTGGTTTTCTTTCTTTTTTTTTTAACCTGGGAAATTTCCCTTGAATTTTACACTTGCATTAATCTTTCTACTTTGGAAGAAGGAGGGTGTTAGGAAACATGTAGGTGAACTTAGCTATATTATCCAATATTAAATACATGATTCTTGTTGCATTGTAGGATTGTTTATCTTATGATAGATCTCAAGATCTGGTAGGGAGCTGTTCATTTCAGTAGGTGCTAATTGTTGCTGCAGCTGCCACCTCTGCTTTCCTTTCCTCAAATGACTTTTAAATAATGGTAAACTGGGCATTGTCCAAAAATTAGTTCTGGCTCTGCCTAGATAGACAAGGATTCCCATCTAAAAATATTCTGAAGGTGGGATGTTGCTCATACACTACTTGTGTTTTCTTTTAAGGACAGAATTAGCTGTGGCAGTGAAATGAACATGGAACATCCCTGAAATGATGACATTGGTAAACCGATGATATTCCACCCCCACCCAGGTAACTGGACAGATGGAGCATGTGGTGTTAAGGGTAGTCCAGCTGGTGTTCAACACTGTTGTTCAGGCAGAGACTTCTGGGCTTTTCCTGTCAGTATGCTCTCCCTTATAGCATCCTTTCAGAGTCCTAACTTTTTCATTTGGTTTACTAAGCTTTACATGCTATATTTAAGTAGTATAAAAAAGATTGTCACAGTTGAGTCAGGATAAACCTGTGTTCAGAGTGTGTTGAGCCTTATTGGTTTGCAAATAAAAAGTTTATTCTCCATTTGTGTAGAAATGCAATGTAATAGACAAGCTTGACATTTTTTTTGTTTTTGATAAACAATCCTACAAGGAAGGAAAATGTAAGAGAAGACAATTTCATTTGGATTTTTTTTGCTTTTACTTAAAAAATATATTGATTATGTCTAGTCACCTTCATAAATAAAGTGTAGTTTTCAAATAGAGGCAGGGGCAGAGAATAGGGAAGTTTGGAGAAAGAGCAGAGTAAAAGAACATAATAAATCTTATTTCAAACATGTTGATTAGATTGAATATTGAGATAACTAATACAAAAGGTAGCCATGTTGGTGGAATGAGAGGAATTATTAGAGTCCAGCTCACCCCTTCAAACCTCCTCGAAAAGATCTAGAGAATGAATTAGACCAAATACTAATTGGCAAAGCCAAAGAAAAGTCACAGTGTGACTTCTAGTTTAGTCATCAAAACTGCTAAATAAGAAGGTTCCCAACTGTATTACATATCATTTATCCACATCAAGGAGGCTAAATAAGATAGACTGAGAGGTCTGTGTACACTGAGATAAGGGCTGGCAAAGAGCCTATGTGGCAGCTTCAGTAGCAGTGGAGAGTATTGCAGTATCCAGAGACTAATAAAAGGCTGAGACAAGACACCATAAAGATTTTAAGGAGTTACTAAGCAAGCACTATGTACAAGAATGTGTGCCATCTGGAAACTTTGTTACCCTCCACCCAGTGCCAAGTCACAGATGTATGGCCAAGAGTGATCATGAGCTTGAGTTCTATCTGTGCAAAGCAAGTTCTGAAACCAAATGATAGTTGTGTAGCTCTGATCCCAAGGAAAAGAGAAGAATGTTTCATACTAAACTTGAGCTGGCAGCTCACTAGCTATGAATTGTAGAATCAGCCAGAGGACCAACAATGGCAGTAGAATAGCAATCTGCCAAAACTATCTACCATGAACAAGGTTACAGATCCAAATGAATGTCAGAAACTTAAAGAAATAGATCTACAAAAATCATACAACTTTGGAGGAAATGAAATCTTGTGTTGAAAGGATCAGAATGACATGACAATGAAAACTAAAATGTGGCATAACTCTCCAGAAGTGTATAGAGCCCAGAACTAACAAAAAAGTCCAAAGTTAAATAGCAGCTGGAAGAATGAGAAAATAAAGAACTCAAATATAAAGATCTATAATGGTGACAGGAAAGTTAAAGACACAAAAACAAAAAAAAGAATCAAAAAAATTTACAAATTATAATACATGTCTAATAAGAATTCCTTAGAGTTAAATAAGGAGCTAAAAATAATTTCAAAAATAAAATGAGAACAATAGCAAAAATTGGAAACGAGACAAGAGCAGGACAGAAAGATATCAAATTGAAAAAAATAAATCCTTGAAATTGAATAGTCGTCAAATGGAAGTTAATGACTCTATCATACAACAGGAAATAATAAAATAAAATCAAAAAATGGAAAAATAGAAGAAAATTTAAATATTTCATGGAAAAAAACAATTGACCTGAAAAACAAATGAAAGACAGATAACTGAAGAGTCACTAAACTATCTGAAACTCCTAAATGCTTAAATATCATGTTTTTAAGTCATAAAATAAAACTAATCAAATATGTTAGAACTAGAAGTCAAAGTAAAAATTTTAAAAGTTCACCAGTCATCTCCTGAAAGAAATGCCAAAACGAAAACTCCCAGGGATAATATACCTATAATTAAGATCTCCCAGGTTAAGAGAGAAATAATTCAATTAGCCAGAAAGAAGTATCAAGTATCAAAAAGTCACAATCAGGATAAAACAAAATTTATAAATCACCACTCTAGTGGAAATGGGAGCTTTGAATATGCCTTTTACAACCAAGAATAGTCTATCCAGAAGAACTGAGTATAATCCTACAGTGGGAAAATGGATCTTTAAACTTATAAGCATTCCTGATAAAACTGGCACATTCACAAAAACTGATCATGTATCAGGGCATAAAAACCTCATAAACAAATGCAGAAAAGTAAAAATGTTACGTATATATTTTACTAACTATAATGTAATAAAAATTACACTCAGTAAAAGACCTTTGAAGGGAAGATTTACAATTAATTGGACACTAAGCTTAATTCTAAAGAACTGGTGGGCCAAATAACAAATTATAGAAACAAACAAAAACTTCATTAAGAATAATGACAAAAATAAGATAATATAACAATATCTGTGGCATTCAGCCCAAGCAATAATTAAGGGAAAGTATTTATCTCTATACTTTTTCATCAATAAAAAGAACAAATAGATCGACAAATTCAGCATGCAACTAAAAATTAGAAAAACAAATTATAAAGCTCTGGTTAAACACCAAAATAGAAATCCTAAAAACAAGAGATTAATAAAATGTAAAGTTTAAAAAATTGAATTAATAAAAAACTAATTTTTAAAAAACAATAAAACAGATTAATTATTAGTTAATTTGATTTTTTGATAAAGAAGAAAAAACAAATTGTCAGTTTAAAAATGAAAAAGGTGAAATCACAATTATGGAAGAAGAAATAAAAGCAATTATTAGAAATCATTTTCCCAGACTATATGCCAATGAATCTCACAATCTAAATGAAATAGATGAATATTTTCAAAGAAAGAAACGAACAAGCCAGAAACAATGCCCAACAGGGAGAGAGAAAAAAATTCCAAGATTAGATGGACTTAAAAGTGAATTTTATCAAACTGATTTTTGACAAGGCTAATGATATACTCTAGAATATACTATAGAATAATACTATAAGCAAATATCTAAAACTCACCCCTCATGAATTTCCTTGTTCTGTTTAAGGCATCATAATTGCATTTTGTTCTCTCTACCACAGTTTAAGAAGGTATATTACTAAACTGGACAGTATCCAAAGGAAGAGTAACCAAAGTGATGAAAGATCTTGAGTTCATGCATCATGAAGATGGATTAAAGATAATGGACATAATTAGCCTGGAGAGGAGAAGAGTAAAGGCAACATGATGGCTTTATTTAGGCATTTGAAACGTTTCCATGGAGGAAGGACTGACCTTGTTCTACATGTCCCAGAATGAAGAACAAGGAACAATGAATGATTAAAGTGCAAAAAGGTTAATTAAAGCTTAATATCAGGGTAAAATTCCTTTCAATAAGAGTTATCAAAAATTGGAATGTTTCAACAGAGGTAATTTCTTTCTTATTGGAATAGCTTGGTATATAGGGTAAGATATTAGTCTATACCTAATCAGATTATAGTTTTCCCAGCAGTTTTTATTGAATATTGAGTTATTGCCCCAATGGGAATGGTCAAACTTTGACATTTCTATTTTCATATTATCTGTTACCTCTAACTCTTTCCCTCTACTCACATTGATTCAGATCCTCATCACTTCTTAAATAGATTATGACAACATCCTTCTAATTTTTCTTCCATCTTCAAGCTTCTCTTCAATGCAGTCTATTTTCTATCCTATTGCCAAGATTATTTTAAGTACAATTCTGGCTATATCATCCCCCTACTCAATGAACTTCAGTGACTTCTTACTACTTCTAGTTTAAAAAAATATAAAATTACCTTGTAAAGCTGTATACAAACTGCATCAAATCTATCTTTGCAACCTCATGATACACTGCTCCCAAATCTGCATTTTAATATCCAGCTAGCTGGACTTCTCTGATCTTCACACATGGCTCTACATTTCCTATCTTTGTACTTTTGCACCTGCCATCTCCCAAGCCAAAAACGGACTTCTTCCCTACTTCTACCCCATAAAAATTACTCTCTTTTATCAAAACATAGCTCAAGCACTATATCCTAACCTTTCTCGACTCCTTCAAATGTTAAAGTTCTCCCCTCCCTAACCACCTTATATTTATATTTATCTATTCTCTTTATGTTTATTGTGTATATATTTATGTAACAACATATTCCAGGATTGCCCATATTCCCTTTTAAATTGACCTGCTACTTGGATGACTATTATGTTCATTCTCATCTTGAATCTTATGATAATCAAGAATATGTTTACATATTTTATCATTTAATTAGAAATTGCAGCACCTCAGCAGCACCTCATTTCATTAATCAGTTAGCTCAGAATCCCTAATCCAACTTATTAAATATTGCTTATTTAATAAACAAAAGAAATTTCTTTCTCTAAAGAAATTTTTCATATTCTCTACATATTGAAAGCTCTAAGTTCCTAAAATTAAATGCAATTAGTTTCTGGCTATATAATTCACTAATATATATTCAATAAAAACACCAAAATTAAATATTTTTTAATATTTTAGCAAATGAGAAAGAATGTCACTAAGGGTATCTCAAACTATCATTGTAACTGAGACTGACTTCTTAAAAAAAAGAATGACAATTCAATTCACTAAAAATACCAAGTAAAGTCTTCCCAAGAAGTTTTTTTTATCATCTTCAAAAAAATAAAAGTAAAAATAATTCCATCAGGAAAGGTCTCTCCATCTCCTTTCTCTGTCTTTTCCAATTTTTCTCATTGTATTTCTATTAAGTCTCAGAAAATAGTGAGGGCCCTTTACTCAAATCCCCACATTCTATAAGAGGCTTTTCATGGGTCATTCCCCTCACCCCAAATATTAGTGCCTTCTCTTTGAGATTATCCCTCATTTTCACTATCTATAGCTTTTTTATACAGAGCTGCTTACATGTCATCTCTCCCATTAGATTATAAATTCATTATAGGCAGGAACTATCTTTTACCTTTCTTTGTTACCCCACTTTATAATGCCCAGAACATAATAGGCATTCAATAAATACTTGGATCTAGAGGTCTTGTGGGTGCAGGTTAGATTTCTGAAATCATGATTTTTCATTTGGATAATGTTGACTTAGATATACAATTAGAATTGCATATCCCTGGCAACTCTATGGATTTGTAATTCTATGAGAGGGGATGGACAAAAAAAAAATCCTCCAAGATCCCCCTGAGATCCTATAACTTCTAAACGAATTTAAGATCCAGGGGCTGTGCTTTTTGAAAAATTTTAATTCCCTCATGTCCAATTCAGCATTTTATAGAAAACAATAATCATTGTGTTTGTTTTATGATGCACTAAATCATCTCTACAATCCTATAGTGCTTCTACCACAGAGCCTATGCAAATTGCTCAAATATTAGGCCAAGAAGAGGGAAAGTTGGACAGTAGATGGAAAATCAAACTAGTTGACCTCTGAAGTCTCTTATAAGGCTCAGCTTATACCATTAGTTTTCCAGCAGGTTAATACTATTCCTTTCCTTGCTCTTTGAAAAATTGAGGATGGTGACAGAGAAGAGAGCTCATACAGATGAATGGCTATGGAGAATAGAACTTATAACTAAGATTTTATTAAATACCCAGTCATAAAGAATGTCAAGTAAGAATAGAGCAGAATAAAATAATTATAACCTTTAAAAACTGAATGAGACCTGAAGCATCTTAGGATTTCATAAGATCATACTGTAGCATTCTAGAATGTTGAAATTGGAAATGAATGGACTTAGAGACCAGTCAGTGAAAAAGTCTGATCATTTTACAGAAGAAGAAACCCCAAGAAAGAAGATTTTTCTAAGGTCATCAAATGGGTTGGAAAGACCAGAATCAGATCTCTGACTACAAGTACAGAGGTTTACAACTCTATCAAAATGAGTCCATGTCCCAACCATTTCACTTTTTAGGTAAAGACATTGAAACTTGGAGAATATCCATTTTATTTACTTGACAAACCCAGAGAGAGAGAGGATTTAAAGGAACTAACTCTCTGAAGTGTTTTGGAGACCTTACAACAAATAATGAATGCTAATTATTAATGGCATGTTAAAATGTCTTCAGACATTATCTTTGAAATTTATTTCTAAAAGGGTTATTTACTGTTCATTAGAGAAAAAATAGCAATTCATTTTTTCTCTGATTTCAGAATTAAAATTAGCATTTTTGTAGTGAACAATATTGCATGAGAGAGAACATTAGAATCATAGGATAGAATCTTACCTCAAAGAGCTATTAATAAGAGTTTAAATGTTTCCTGAACCTTCAGTGGCTTCCCAACCATGACTGTGGAAATCTCTTAAGTAGGCAATGAGGTAGTGTTTAAATGCTCAAACTAGGAAAAACTGTATTTTACAGTGCTCTAAATAGAATTCCATTAGCTACTTTAGTTACTCTATCTGAATCCATAAAAAATAACCACAAAGTCAATTGAGCTTTCTGAAAATTAATACGTGTAGATAAAATACACTGCACATTAGCTTGCAAATAAGATCCTAACTTAGAACTTTCTAATCAGAGATTCCCACAAACTCCCAATTAGGGAATCATTAACATAAGACTGAGTGAGCATTCCTTTATCTTCTGATTTTAAAAGCACATCTCTTCTTCTACACCAGCAAGGAAAAATTAACTCACTGATAACTTGAGTCAACTCAAATTGACTCTACTGGTGTGCTAGAAAAACCTTCAATAATGAAACAATTATGAAGAATAGCAGCCTTCCACAAATTATTCCCATAAAATTGAAGAGAATCTATTTATTCCCATCATGCAAGTCTACCATTTCATCCAAAAGTCTATAAATTGTGAATGATCTAAACTTAAGAGAAATTACATTTGTGTTCCACATACAGGAATTGCTCCTTCATTTCTATACAAATATTTATACTGGCTATATTTCATGCCTGAAATGTACTTCCTCCTAATATTCTCCTTTTAGAATATCTGATATCCTTCAAGGCACAACTAAAGTAATACACACATGAACTCTTTCTCAATCCATCAAACTTCTAACATTTCCCCAAAGTTATCTTATTTTATGTAGATGTAGATATAAATATACAGGTTGTATATACTTATGTACTTATGTATGTACATGTTGGTCCCTCATGAACATGTAAGCTGCAAGGACTGTTTGACTTTTGTCCTTATATTTTTAGTGCCTAGCACATGGCATGTGCTTTCTTTCTTTCTTTTTTCTATTTTTCTTCCTTCCTTCTTTCCTTTCTTTCTTTTTTTTTCCTTTTCTTTCTTTCTTTCTTTCTTTTTGTTTAATTCATCATTGTGTCAATTTAAAAAAATTCTTTGGTTGCTCATATTTTTATACCAAAGTCATTTCCCCTGAACAATACTCTTCCCAACTGAATCTTCCCCTATAATAAAGAACATAAGGGCAAAATCAACTAATAACAATTATTTCTGACAATGTATACCATATTTCCCATCTCCTAACTTCAAATGAGAAGAAGAATGTATTATCATCTGTTTTCTAGTATTGATATTGATCATAATTAACCATTCCTCACACTTGGTAAGTCACAATAATATTCATTGCATTTACATGCCACAATTTGTTTATCCATTGATCTGTAAATTGGTCTTGTCCCCACCCAAATATTTATTGCCATAGAAAGAAATAATCTGTCTGGAGCCAGGAAGACTATCCAGAGTTCGTGAAGTTTTATGGTCTTGACCTTGAACAAAATTCAAGGAAGAAGCCAAAAAGGCAGCTACAAGAGACATGCTATTGGGAGCAAGAAGACTAACAACGTATCATGAATGCATTATATGAGCACAAAGAAGAGTGATAGTAAAAAATGGAAAAGAGTAGATATTATTGAATTAGGAGCTGAGCACAAGTCTGGACCTGAATTCTGACCAAGCAAAAACTGGAGGAAAAACTAAAACAATGGCCTGAATCAGATCTTAGGACCAATAAGAAATACCATATTTCCCATCTCCCATCTGTCCATGAAGAATCCATTCTTTTCTCACTGTTTGCTAGTCGGTCCTTTAACTTGGCCACTGGGCCAAACATTGTTACTGGCCAGTTTTAGTTTCTTCAATTCTATTTTTGTAGCATATTCTCTGAGTCTCATCCTTCATTCAACTTTATCTTTCCACTTCCTCCCTCCCCTCACCAAGGACGGGCTGATCCTTAAGTAACAGCTTTCTGGGATATAACAGTTTTTGCTGTTTACCTAGCTGAGATTGAAAGACTATTGGAAAGATTATTCAGCCCATGAGAATTAAAGAAGTTGAGAAAGAAGAGAGACAGAGATGGCTTTTGAGCAACAATGCTGAATAATCAAGAAATCTTTGTCATTTCGTAACAGTGGACTAAGGGCAAAGATTGGGGCTCTGAACTTGGAATTTTGCTCTATAACAAAGGAATCTTGACTATGTTTGTTAGGAACCTGGAAAAGATCTGCAAAGCTCATTTCTTCAACCCCTCCCCCTTTCACCCAACTGTCTGCTATATCATATAAACCTTTAGAATCTACTTTTTGTGTTTTAATTGTCTTGTCACATAAACATATGTAGTTGTTCTCAAAGGTGTTCATTTCATTTTGTATAATTTTTTTAAAATATGCAGTAGTATAAGCTCATGGAGATGTAGCTCTCCAGAGTACAAATCTCAAAACCTTCTTTTTCCAGCATGGAAAAAGAAATTGAGCTAACCTTTAATTAATTTATTTTTACTAACAATTTCATAGAGATCATGAAAAAGGGGGTAGGTAATCTTAAAATGGTGTCTCAGAATGTTTTCTTCCTAGATAGAACATGTATTATAATCTCTGGCATTTTGTTAATATTTTGTGTGCTTTTTTCTTCCTCTCCCCTGCTTCAAGAAGGAGAAAGAAAGGGAGAAAGGGAGAGAAGAGGAAAAATACCCACCTAGAGATAGCCTGGTAGGTAGAGTCTATGGTAGGAAAGTCTATGAGATTTTCTACTCTGTCTCTTTCTGACTAGAAAGGGCAGGGATAAGGATACAGAGTGACCATTAGAGCAGCACCCTGGAGTGACTAATATGAAGTTTCATCATTTTTTCCTTGAGGAACCATAATATAATAGAAACAACACTGGTTTTGGAATCAGAGAATTTGACTTTGAATCCCAGGTCTGCCACTCTGTGGTCACTCTCTGACCTCAGACAGACCACTCCATTTTTCTAGGCTTTTATGATGACAATGGAAATCATTGTTCTGTCCTCCAGTTCTGGATCTATGATTTTGTGATTGTTATTTAAACCGTTTTTATAAGAAAGTTGATTGCTGTCAACTTCTACCTGTTAATATTGGCTGTTAAAAGAAGAGGGAATTATGAGTGGGAGGAAGTCTCAGCTTGGCGGGGGGAGAAGAAGAGAGGGAATTGTGTTTATTTTCCTCTTTGGCTGAGATGGCAGTCAACCAATTAGAGAGAATTTGTATAATTTAATAGTGATGGGGTAAAGATTTTTTTTAGAATCCTAAATGAATCCTAGACAAAAGAGAAAATTTAATCTAGCATTTTAAAAAAAGAATAGCAAAGTAAGAAAATCTCACTGTGTAAAGCTAAAAATCCTGCTTTTTGCCTAAGGAAACCTTGGAATGGCTAGTTTCCTCTCCCCAGGTCTAATATTTTAGGCCAAAGGGAAAGAAAGATACTTTGCACCACTTCTCAGAGCTGGAGAACTTCCATTGCAGAAAATACAGACCAGCCAGGCCAAATGCAGTAGTTGGAAAAAAAGAGGGTGTTTGTCCTTGCTCACACCCACCCACTGGGTGGCCATGCACAGAATCACAGAATTTGAGAGTTGGAAGAGAACTCAAAAGCCATACAGTGCAGCTCATGTCCAAAAAGGAATCACAACTACAACAAAACAAACAAGTGATTATCTAACCTACACAGGGAAAGAAGCCCCTTTCTTAAGTAGCCCATTCCATTTAGGGGCAACTCTAATCATTACAAAGCATTTTTTTTGTAATTCAATTCTAAATTTGTCTCTGTAGCATTGATCAACTGCTGCTGGAACTGTCCTCTAAGATCAAATATTCTGCATTGATGGGTACCCACCTGGTATATATGAAACCTGTTTTTCAGTCTTTGAATTGTTTAAGATATTCAGATGGTAGTGGTATTATTCAGTCAAAGAATAAAGAATAGTCTTTTCTCTCATAATTCCAATTTATTTCCCAGATTTGATTTGTAACCACACCAAAATGCCTCAGCATGTCTGTTTTCCAACAGCATCTCTAACATTGAATATTTTTCTCTTTCATTGTCTTTTTTTTCACTTTAAGAAGTGTAAAGTAAAACCACAGAATTGTATCTAGATGCATTTATCCCATTATTAGTCATTTGAAATATTCTTTCATAAAGTTATGAGTCTGCAGTCTATCTTTTGAAAACTATTTATTCATAATCTATGAATCCTATGTCAAACTGGGGAATAGTTCTTAATATAGGTAAATGTGTATTAGTTTATAACAAAGATAACCAATTCAAAGATTTTCCCCTCACTCAAGAATCTCTCTACTCTTCTACTTGTACTGATTTTATTAATGTTTTAATGTGATAAAATTTAATTATCATCTCTTCTGGCCCCTGCTAGGTCAAGAATTTCTCCCTGTAATAAAAGTGAAACATGGCTACTTCTGCTCTCAGCTAAAGTTTCATCTTCTGCAAGAAATCTTCCCTAGTCTTCCTTAATCTTAGTGCTTTTCCTCTCACACCAGGCCCAATTTGTGCTGTATAGATTTTGTTTGTTACTGTATATCTATTGTCACTCCCATTAAACTGTGGGCTCCTTTAGAGCAAGATCTATTTTTGTCTTTTTTTGTATCCCCAGTGCTTAGCATGATGCTTGGAACATAATAGGCACTTAATAAGTGTTAATAGACTGGATGGCTTCTGTTCTACTCTATTTTTTTAAAATTTTTTCTGATCTTTTATATTAACTCATATATCTATTTAGAGTTAAGGTAGCATATGTTCCAAGATCCTCAATTAAATCTAATTTCTGCCAGAGTTATTTTGCCAATGGTTCTATTGAGATAGGGAGGAATTTATTTTATTTGCTGTATTAAACACTGGCTCTCTTCTTCAATTGCTTCTGAATTTGAATTTTCTAGATATGTCTATATAAATTTCTCTTAAAGTAAAACTTGAGTTTTTAAAAAGTTTGTTGACAAAACCAAACCTTGAAAAATATAATTACTACAATCATGGGACAATAATATATACTAGAAGGACCTTAAGAGATGATCAAAATCCTGTCTTCCCTCTACTCTCCACCAAGACAGAATCACAAATTTTCAGTTGAAAAGAATTCTAGTTCAAATTCTCAGCTAAAGAAAAATCCCATCCACAACTTGCAAAAAAATAGTCATGCGTCCTTTATCTGAAAATTAGTACATAGAAGCCCATGATGCCCCAAACCATCCCATTCTATTTCGTATCACTCTGTTAGGAATATTTTCGCTTGCACAAAGTTTAAAACTTCAGTAACTATATACCCTCTGGGACTAAGCAGAAAAGTCTTTCTTCTTCCCCATTAAGGAGGTACCTGTGATTTCATTTATATGTGGAACTCCCTAGTGAAGAAATTCTCTCAACTGGTACAGATCTCTGAAACTTAGAAAGATTAAATTACTTGCCCAGGGTCACAGAGATAGCATTTCTCAAAGGAAGGACTGGAACCCAGGTTTTCCTGGCTTTAAGATAACTCCCATCTTTTAAATAATATTTTATTTTCACTCAATTTCATTAAAATAATTTTTAACATTTATTGCATTTTTAAAAATTTTGAGGTCTAAAGTCTATGCTTCCCTTCCTCCTTTTTTTCCTTTCCCCTTCCCTGATATGGTAAGCAATTTGATGTAGATTATGCATGTACATTCATGTAAAACATTTTTGTATTTATTATTTTGTACAAGAAGATTCAAACAAAAAAGAGAATGAAAGAAAGTGAAAAAGTGAAAAACATGCTTCAGTCACAACACTATGAGATTTTTCAATCACAAAGCAACTTTAATGAAAGCACTAACAATAGAGATTGAGGAGAGTAGCAAAGACCTCATTTATAAGTTGACTGGATCTTGAAGAAAGGATTTCTGAGAGGAAGAAAAGAGGTAGTATTTTCTGGGCATAATGGAAAAACTGTGAGGGACTGAAAGGAGGAGGGGGAGAAAGAGGAGGAAGTAGAATAGGAGGAAAAGGAAAAGGAGGAGGAGGAGGAGGAAAAAGAGAAGGAAAGAAAGAAAGAAACAGAAACAGAAAGATACAAATATTTATTAACCACTTATTACATATATAACATGCACCATTGTAAGTACTTTATAAAAATTATCTCATTTGATCCCCACAAGAACATCTGGATGTTCCACTAGAGAACTTTGTTCAAATAGACATTAACCTGTTAATAGCTATCTTAGTCTGGTTGTTCAATCACTTCAAACCAATCTGACTTTTAGCCATGAGTCAATATTTTTCCCTTTTATCCGTAGACATGGACAAGGGGCAAAAATACCATAGAAAATGGACTTAATTGCATTGGGAAAATTGTACAGTTTTTTTCAATGCTTCAGGGAGTTCCCCTGAAACAAAACAAACAAAAAAATTCATTACCAAGAATGGTTTATTCAATTATAATATATTTAAGTTCTTCTGACTTTGTATAATTTCTTTTAAACTCCCCAGTTCTCTCCTCTAAAATTTCTATGTGATAAACATTTGCTTTTTTTGTAGCATATCAAGGAATTTTTGGTGGGGATTAAGACAAAATACAAAAAGAATGATAAAAGATCTAAGTCCTCTTCTTTTCAGACCACAGCATTCAAGACATTGAAAAGAATCAGTACAACCAGAGTTAAATTTCCCATAGGATTTTTCACATATTTAAAGTTCATGGTATAGAAAATATTTTCTTTTTTTTTCTTTTTTTGTATGTCACTCTTTTATTATTAACAATACATCCATAGTTTCCTTTAAGTTTTGAAAAGTGATTTCATCACAGATGAGTAGTATTTACTATTTTAAAATATTTTGCAATTTCAAACTTTTTACAAAAAGCCTTATCAACCAATAATCACAAAACTAGAATGGTATAATTGTAGAATTGTAAGATTCAGTAAAATGTAAACTATTTGAGGTAACACCCATTTAATTCTATCTTTTTATCTTTAGAGTACATTCAGTGGATTACAAATAGCAGGTGCTCAATAAATTTTTGTTTGATTGAGTTGTGTTAGTGTAAAGTCTGCCCTAATTCTTTCTAGCAATTTTTCTAATGTGCATTAATTTCTTCACTGTGTATCATTCTTTTAATAGTTTCTCTTCCAGAAATGGACTCTTAAGATATTGCTCACATCTGATTTCCCTTCGATTTATACAGAAAGCATTTTCAATGGTATCCTTTTGATCCTGATTTAGCATTCTTCTTTTATAGTGTAAGCCCTAAAGAACAAGGGTTCAGTAAATAGATTGTCAAATTTTCTTTGTAAACAGTCATACCTTGAAAATCAACATACACTACAAATCAGGATTTGATAAATTATTCCACTGATTGTCTAGACTTAAGAAAGTGATGAAGATGTTACTACTACAGATTAAACATACCAACCAGCCACTAGTTCTATGAAATAACAAATAAGAATCCTAGACTTGAAGTCTGAGGACATGAAGATTCTGCCACTAAACAATTGTATGACATTGGGCACAATGTCTCTGAGTCTTGATTTCTTTATCTAAGATTCAGAATCCATCCAAGTATTTGACAAAGTATTTCATACTTTCCTGCATAGGTTAAATGTAGTATTTGTGAGTAAATATTTAACAACCAGTTCTCCAAGAGCACACAGCACAATTATAACTTGAATCTGCATCAACTTTTTTTCTATCACTTAAGTCTAACCAATCAAGAAAAATTAAATTAAGCCATGATTTGTAGATTTTGTCAATTTCTAAAGTTCAAATATTCAAGCAGAAAATTTAAAAATTGGTTCTCAAAAAGCAGTGGGTTAACTCAAACAGACCCCTGATTTAATAATAATAAAAGTGGTAAATGTGGAAATGGTTTCATGAACAAATCTAAAAAACCCTAATGGCATCATTTTATTTCCCAAATATAATCCAAAGTAAAATTAAATAGTTGGTATCAATTTAAAAAATGTAGTGTGCCTTGTCCTATGCTATTTATTATTTTGTATCAAGGAATTATCAGTACAAATTTTCAAAGAACATGGAGCATGGAAAAGGGCTAGTATATTGGATAACAGACCTCAATGTCAAAAAGATCTCAGTAGGGTAGAGTGCTGGGTTTGACCAAATAATATCAAGTATCATAGAGATAAATATAAATTAGTTCTACGCTTGGGTTCAAAGTAAAGAACTTTAAAAACACTAGATATAGGAGGCATGGCTAGCAACAGTTCCTGAGAATAAGATCAAAGAGTATTAATGGATTCTAAGTTCAATAGTGGTCAATAGTGGGACATGGCATATAGAAAAGCTAATGGTTCACTAAATTAAGTTCATTAAAAGAAGCAAATGTTGAGAACAAAAAAGGAAAAAGTTTTATTGTCAATACCTTGATCAGACCACAACTGATGTACTCTCATAGGTAATAGTTGATACCTTCTAGTTATTGAATGTGAAGATGCTAGTAGAATAGCCCACCCCATTCTCTATTATTTTAAATCTAGCACATATAAAGTTCTTTAAGGTTTGAAAAGTTCTTTACAAGTATTATCTCATTTAATCTTCACAACTCTGGGAAGTGGGTACTCTTAAGTGGGTACTATTATTTTCCTCATTTTACATAAAGAAGTTGAGGCAAATAGCAGTGACTTATCCTGATATATAAAGCTAGTATCTGTGACCATATTGAGCCACCTAACAACCCTGAATAAAAATGTTCCACAAAATGAATGATTTTCCATTCTTAAATGGAATAGGGTCTTTATGATAGAATGACACAGCTCTCAATGATTCATGAGGATTGGACCAAGAGAGAAAATTTTTTCACTTAATAGGTTCAGTGTCACCTCAACCCAAAGTGTATTCTTGGAAGATCTTCTAAAACAAATAGACAATGTTTTGCTCTTGTAGGGGAAGAAATGAAGAGCTATCATGGTTAAAATTTGACTGGAAATAATTGGCAGACCATCTGAAGTTTGGCTCCTAAATTCACTTTCTCTCATTCTCTTTCTCCATAGTCATTTTGTGCTATTCCTGCAACATTTTTATTCATTTCTGGTAGCAATTTAGTGGTTTGAGAGCCCCACTTTCAATGGTCAACACATTCTCCTTTTTCTATGCCCTCCTTTAATTACTGAACATAAAAGTGGTTGGTCATCTAGACACTACTCCAGCCTCTTAAAACCCTGCCTCTACAATGAAACAGCCTTATGTCTTTGACTCTTCCCCACCCCTTTTGTTGAGCAAAGAAGTGAAGATTTTCTTATATTTTCCTTTTTTTAATTTCTTGTCTCTCAGGTTCATCAGAGCATCAGGAGCCTCGATCTTGTTTCCCTCTTGGCCATCCATTTATATTTCTCTCTCTCTCTCTCTCCCTCTCTCTCTCTCTCTCTCTCTCTCTCTCTCTCTCTCTCTCTCTCTCTC
>JAJPUD010001644.1:278045-346588 GCA_023553655.1 Myrmecobius fasciatus | reverse complement strand
CTCTCTCTCTCTCTCTCTCTCTCTCTCTCTCTCTCTCTCTCTCTCTCACACACACACACACACACACACACACACACACACACACAGAGCATAATACATCTACATCACTGTGATCTATCAGAAACAGAATGGCAATAGTTGAAAAGAAACATGAGACATGCAAATTTAGCTCTATCTCCACTTTAAATGTTTGGTATGGACTTGTTCCATACAAGTTCATATTAGTCTGATCAGTCACAATCAAACATGCTGTGCTTTGATCCCAAAATAGTGATGTCATTTTGATTCACCTCAAGCACATAGGTAAATAAGAAAAGTCATTTTGTGTCTGAACAGCAGATGCTAGGGGAAAATTTGGATCCATAAATAATTGTGGTTTTTATAAATTTAATGTTATTGTTATAGGATATGCTTTATTATACCACTATTTTGGTGAATTACTCAGCTAAGCATTTCTGTGATATGTGAATTGATGAAAAAAATGAATATGTCATAATACAGTATTTTAAAGATTTTTTTCTGTTAAGCTTCCTTAAAGTATATTGTAAATGAATGAAATAAAAAAGGCATTTTTAAACAATTACTATTTGCAAGGCCTTGTATCAATCACTGGGAATACAAATACAAGCAAGCAAAACAAACTTTTAATCTCAAGGAGTTTGCATTCTAATAGAGAAAAAGTAATACACAAGAGGAGTCAAGATAGCCAGTGAAGAATGTTTCTTTTAGGAAAGTCAGAGAGATAATAGAGTAATAAGGAAATTGATGGACATAGCCTATCTAGAAATAACAAGATTGATTTGATTACTGTTCTCAAAAACAGCATTGGAAAAGGGTTATGGAAGATATAGTAAGACATGAAGATGATTAGGAAAGACCATGGCAAGCCTGGGTCTGGGAACATAAGTCAAAAGCTCAGCCATCAGAGCCCAGCATCTGAGGAGTCAGAGGCCACTTTCTAAGAGGAGTAGGAGGAAGAGAAAATAAAATACAGAGAGCATGCCATGGAAATAGATGAAAGTGGCATGGGAGAGAGTAGGACCATGTGTTGGTTTTGTTTTTGTTAAGTCATTTGAGTCTTTTTAATTGTGGCTTACTCTTTGTTACCCCAGTTGGGATTTTCTTGGCAAAGATATTGGAGTGGTTTGCCATCTCCTTCTCTACCTCATTTTACAGAGAACAAACTGAGGCAAACAGGGTTAAGTGATTTGCCCAGTCACATTGCTAGTAGATGTCTGAGGCCGGCTTTGGAATCAATTTTCTTGATTCCAGGAATAGCACTATATCTACTGTGTCACCTAGCTCCCATATATTGATAGACTTTACTAAACATATCTCCCTAGAGAGAAAATTTGTACAGTTATTCTCTGGTATTCACAAATATCAAGGCCGAAATACCTCAGATTTGGGGGAACAAAGAATCCAATAGCTGATAGAAGTAGAGGAGTTCTCTTCCAACAGGCATAGTAACAGCAGCATATTTTTAAAAAGACATAAATGAAATTTTGGTGTTTTTTTTAATATGCTCAATGTCTAGCACTGCCTGATAGTGCTTTATTAAGCCTAATGATTAATAAATGCTTGTTAATTTGGACTGAATTCAGCTAGTCCAGGAGAGTGACAGGAATAGAGAAAAAAAACATATGAGAATTAGTTGAAGGAAAGGCTATTTTAGCCTGGAGGATAGAAAGCATAAAGGGGACAAGATAGTTCTCTTTAAATATCTGTTAAATGGGCAGTGCCAAGATGGTGGAGAGAAGCTAGGAAATTGCCTGAGCTCTCCCCACTTTCCTTCAGAAACAACACTAGATCAATCCTCTAAAAAATTCTGGAGTGACAAAATCCACAAACATGTGGAATGAAACAAATTTTCCAGCCCAAGATAACATAGAAGAATTTCAGGAAAGTTCTGTCTTGTATAAAAGGGTAGAACACAGCACATGAATTGTCCAAGCAGATCAACACAGATCAGCAACTGGAGTTCTGCAGTTTTATCTCAGCAGGCCATTGGCACAGAAGACTATTTGTGAGACCTCTGACCCAAGTAGAGTAGGCAAACTACCAAGCTGGAATCAACAGTACAACAGAAACAACTAGACCAGGCTATATCAGCACAGTAGCCATGCCACCAGCCCCAGAGGGCCTGGCACAGATAATCAGTGACCAGACTCCCTGATCCCCAATGCAAGAAGCTTGGGCCAGTGCCCTGGTACCTTAGAAACATAATTCAATTTTTTTAAATGAGAAAAAATAAACTTAAAAAAAGAGCCCTGACAATAGAAAGCTACTGTGGTGACAGAAGGATCAAAACAAAAACCCAGAAGAGAACAGCAATGTCAAAATGCTTACATACAAAACTATAAAGGGTATTCAGCCTTCATGTTGGCCCAAAGAGTCCTTGTAGAAAAACTCAAAAATGATTTTTAAAATCAATTAAAAGTTAGAAGAAAAATCAGGAAAAATGTGAGAGTTATGCAAAAGAATTTTGAAAATGAAGTAAACATCTTGGAGGGAAAAGAAAAATAATTGACTAAAAAAACTTTTTCCAAACAGAATTATGGCTTTTAGGTAGTACAAGGATTCTGATATTGTCTGTCCTAGATCTATTTTCCAAGTCTGTTGTTTTTCCCATGAGATATTTTACATTTTTTTCAATCTTTTGAATTTCTTTGACTGATTCTTGATGTCTCCTAGAATCATTTGAGCTTTCACTTGCTGAATTGGCAAGTGAGGTGTTCTTCTCAATTATATTTTCTACTTTCTTTTCAATTTGACCAACTGCTTTTTAAGAAGTTGGTTTTTTCCAGTAATTTTTGTATCTTATTTTCCGTTTGGCAAATTCTATTTTTAAAGCAATTTCTAAGCTGCTGACTATTTTTTCATGATTCTCTTGTATCACTCTCATTTTTTTTTCTGAATCTTACTTCTATTTCTCTTATATGATTTTAAGCTCCTTTTCATACTCTTCTATGAGTTCTTTCTGGACTTAAAACCACTCCCCATTTATTGTTGGAAGGTTTTTTCTTAAGATTTTTGCCCTTTTCTGAGTTTATATCTTGGTCTTCCCTGTCATCATAATAACTTCTTATGGTCAGATTTTTTTTGTTGTTTTCTATTCTTCTCCCATTCCCTTTCTCCCATCTTTCCTCTTTCCCTCTGTGCCTCCTCTGTCTCCCTTAAAATAGTATAGCACCATAGCATAGTATAGCACCTTAGCATAGTATTAGCATAGTATACCATCAAGGTGCTCAATGTATTATCAGAAACCTATGGTGCTTTGATTAAAAAAAAAAAAAAAACCTAAGATGAATAACAACTCCTCCATTTAACATGTTAAAGATTTTCAAGAAATGAAGCACTAAATTACATGAGATATTTTCTCACTATCCTTGAATTATAGCTTCTATTTAGCAAATATGGGGGAAGTACATTTATAGATCATGCCAGAATATAAAAATTTACTTTTTTCTTATTGTTCCCCATCCCAAAATTCTCACCCTTTCCTCTGTTTATTATTTTCAACTTCTTCTGCCAGTTGTTTGTCTCTATGTAGTGGTTTGCATGTTATCATCCCCTTTTGACTGTGAGATTCTTGGAGATAGAGCCTGTCTTTTGCCTAAATTAATATTCCCAGCACTTTGCACAACGGTTGTCACATAATCAATTAATATTTTTGACTGACTTGTTTGTAAGTATGTAATTCATTGTTCTAGAGATAATATTAATTTTTAAAGAAATAAAAGAAACTTGTAAATACAGCTATCAGTTCCAAAAATATATATAAATCTTTACAGTTACCAATTATCCCTAATATATAGAAAACTTCATTTTGCACAAAGTGAAATTGCCAAATGTGATTAAGTAGGTATCTTTCAAAATGAGAATGCCTGCCCAAAAAAATCAAAAGGTAGTTTTGGCTGCAAAAGCTTCAGAATCACACTAATATGTAATCTTATAATTTAACTATGTATATTGGTTCATGGCCTTTTAGTAAGAACCTTCTTAGAATCTGGATTCATCCTCTGCTCTCTGTAAACTGAAGGAGAAGTGAGAATGTGAAAGTTTTTTTCTTTCTTTCCAGTTTTTTATTCAATTGTCCACATGGTTCTTTGAACAAGATGATAACAAATCTCTAGGGCTGTAGAGCATTTTTAATGCCAATTCTCCCTTAATGTTAGCTAAAGTTAAATTCCCAGAACTACCTTATTTTCCTATTGGCACGACTTCTCTTTTCCTTCACTGTCTCTGATTCTTGCTTTTTTCAATTTCATTTTTGATCAGTTACTAATCCCCTATTCATCAGCATTCATGCTTTTTTAAGTGAGAATCCCATTTGTTCTCCCCAACACTGAAATGGAGAGGAAGAGGGAAAGAGACAACTATTATCCCCTTCTGCCCTTTGTTACCTTCTTCTTAAATGGATATTTCACCATCCATGTTTGTCTGATATGATGACCAAAAAATACTCTTTTTATCCAAATCAAGTTTGTATAATTTCAAAGTTTAAAATAATAATAACAAGGCTACACAGAGGAATAAAATCCTAGTTATCAGAAGTAATATAATTGATTTTCTATTAAGCTCAAGACTATTGAATTTGGTCCCTTGATTCCTTTGAGCTTTAAGGAAAGAAAATATTTTTAGAGTGCAATTATCTGTTCATATTCCTATAAGTATCATTTTGGAATAATTTCTTTTTTATTTCACATGAGATACAGTCAAAAGGTACTTTCCTGGCATATTCCCTCATGAAACTAGGATTTCACTGTCGTCCTCCTTCCTCTTATACCTGTGCCAACTAACTCACCTCAATGCCTAATTGGGCAGTTTCTATAAATTATTATGACGTCCATTTCCAAACTTGGCTATGCTCATGGCTGATATATCACACAAAGGAAATAGCATGGAACCAAGTAAAAGGAGCTGGAGAGAAAATCAAAAAATTCAGGTTCCAATCTTCACTTTGTTATGAACTACCTGTGTAACTTAATTGTTACTTCACCTCTCTGAACCACAGTTTCCTCATTTTTTAAGTAAAGAGGTTTAATGAATGACCTCTAAGAGTAGTTGCAGCTTTGAATCTATGGTCTTGTGATGTATTACTGGAGTTATACTTGAAACTTTCCTAGTTTGGCAGAACCTGACAATTTGTTTTCCATTGGTGTGTAAAGTATAGTGACACATCAGTCAGGCAGAAAGATTTTATTAAGTATCTACAATGTGCCAGACAGTATGCTGGGGAAATAAAGGGAGAAAACAATTCCTACTTTCAAGAAACTCACAATCTGGAAAGGAAAAACAAGCAAATTAATGTGTAAAAACAAGCTATATACAGGATGGATAGGGAATAATTTAAAAAAAGAAAAGAAAACACTAGAAGAGAGGAAGGAAAAGGCTTCCTGTAGTATATGGTACCAATGTGCCTTTGGAAATCCAAGGTACCTCTGTGCAGGGATAAAACCTCAGAATGGGGCATTTGCAGAGATGTCTATCTGACATTTAAAGTTCATGAAATATATGTAAATTATAATCTCACTTGATCCTAATAACAACCTTTGGAGGTAAGGGATGTTATTATTCTTATTTTATAGATAAAGAAACTGAGGCAAAGAGAGGTTAAGTGACTTTTTCAGAATCACACAGTTAGAAAGTCTGAGTTGAAATTAAACCCAAGTCTTCCTGACTACAGTTCCAGCATTGTAGTTACTGAGTCACCTAGTGTTCCTGAGCTCCCTCTAGACTTATCTTAATAGAACTGAAATATACTCTAAATGCTATCTCAGTAGGTGTCATTCAGTGCTAGAACTCATGAATCCTTTTATTCATGGAATTGTTTCTTTCTGGCTGCTTGCAATACCTTTTCCTTGGTGTAATAGTCCTGAAATTTAGCCATATTATTCCTTGGAGATTTAATTGTGGGGTCTCTTTCAGGATGTGATTGGTGAACTCTTTCAATGGCTATTTTATCTTCTGATTGTAAAACAACAGGGCAGTTTTCTTTTATGATTTCCTGTAAGATAGTATCTAGGTTCTTTTTTTCATCATGGCTTTCAGGAAGTCCAATAATTCTTAGATTCTCTCTCCTAGATCTATTTTCCAAGTCAGTTGTTTTTCCTAGGTGCTATTTCATATGTTCTTCTATTTTTTTTCATTTTTTTTGTTTTTGCTTGACTGATTCTTAAAGTCTTATTGATTCATTCACTTCCATTTCTTCAATTCTAATTTTTAGTGTATTATTTTCTTCAGTTAATTTTTTAACAACTTGTATAATTGGCCAATTGACCTTTTTGTTCATTGCACTCTTTTTCCATTTCACAAATTTTGCTTTTCAGTAAATTGGTGTCTTTTTCACATATCTTTTGTAGGGAATTATATGCCTTTTCCATTCCTTCTTGCAATGATCTCATTTCATTTCTCCTTTTTTCTTCTAACTCTTTTAAGATTCTTTATGCAGTTTTCCAGGAAAGCCTTATGAAATGGGGACCAGCTCATGACTCCCTTTGTGGCTTCTTCTGGAGCTGCTTTGCCTTTAAGAAACTCAGGATCTGAGGTCTGTTCTTCTCTCTCTCCTTAAAAGCTGGCTAGGGTGAGAGTTCTTTGTTTTTTTAATTAATTTTTAAAGGCTTGAGGTCTGTTCAAAGCCAAGGAGTGACAGCTGCTTTAATTTGCCTTGGGGAGTAAACTGGGAAAATATTTTTACATCCAAAGGTTCTGATAAAGGCCTCATTTCTAAAATATATAGAGAATTGACTCAAATATATAAGAATTCAAGCCATTCTCCAATTGATAAATGGTCAAAAGATATGAACAGACAATTTTCAGATGAAGAAATTGAAACTATTTCCAGTCACATGAAAAGGTGCTCCAAGTCACTATTGATCAGAGAAATGCAAATTAAGACAACTCTGAGATACCACTACACACCTGTCAGATTGGCTAAAATGACAGGAAATGATAATGATAACTGTTGGAGGGGATGTGGGAAAACTGGGACACTGATACATTCTTGGAGGAACTGTGAACGGATCCAACCATTCTGGAGAGCAATTTGGAGCTATGCTCAAAAAGTTAGCAAACTGTGCATACCCTTTGACCCAGCAGTGTTTCTACTGGGCCTATATCCCAAAGAGATTTTAAAGGAGGGAAAGGGACCCACATGTGCAAAAATGTTTGTGGCAGCCCTTTTTGTAGTGGCAAGAAACTGGAAATTGACAGGATGCCCATCAATTGGAGAATGGCTGAATAAATTATGGTATATGAATGTTATGGAATATTATTGTTCTGTAAGAAATGACCAACAGGAGGATTTCAGAGAGGATTGGAGAGACTTGCATGAACTGATGCTGAGTGAAATCAGCAGAACCAGGAGAACATTATACACAACAACAAGACTATACGATGATCAATTTTGATGGACTTGGTTCTCTTCAACAATGATGTGATTCAAACCAGTTCTTCAGCGATGAAGATAGTCATCCAGAGAGAGGCCTGTGAGAACTGAGTGTGAACTACAACACAGCATTTTAACGCTTTCTGTGAATATTTCCATGCATTTTGTTTTCCTTCTTAGGTTGTTTTTTCTTCTTGTCTTTCTAGATCTGATGTTTCTTGTGCAGTAAGATAACTGTATAGATATGTATACATGTATTGTATTTGTTATATAATTTATCCTATTTAGCGTGTATTAGATTACCTGTCATCTAGGGGTGGGGGTTGGGGGGAAGGAGGGGAAAAGCTTGGGAAAAAAAAGATTTTGCAAAGGTCAATGTTGAAAAATCACTCATATGTTTTGTAAATAAAAAGCTTTATTAAAAAAAATTTGCCCTGGGGCAGTTTGCTGATTGATTTCCCATGCTGGGTAATCAGGGCTAGGTCTGGCTGTTCCAGGGCTCAGTAGTTTACAATTTACCTTTTACAAAAGGCAAATCTGCCAAATCACCAGCTTGCAACCAGGATAGAGTAGCCTAAGAGGCTCACAGAAGATTCCCAGTGGCTTAGAAACTGCAACACTCTAAGTCCCACCTAGCTTCCTGCCCCGTCTCCCCACACTGCAGTCTAGGCTTGCAGACAGTCTCCCTGCCAGATTGAAACAAACCTGTTCTGAAGTTCTTCCAAGGTAGTTTTTTTTTTTTTCTGGGAATGTGTTGTACTCCAAATATCTGTGGGTACTTTGACTCGAGAACCACTTTATAGACTTAATCTGCTGTTGGTTTGAGAGAAGGTCAGAGGAGGTCACAGAGAGTAGGGTCTGCTCTCCACTCTCTTGGCTCCACCACCCACATTTATTCATGAAAACATTGAAAAAGAAATTTCTTTTTTTTTCTTTTTTTTCTTAAAGTTTTTATTTGCAAAACATATGTATGGGTAATTCTTCAACATTGACCTTTATTCTTCAACATTTATAAGGATAAAGCTTTCTGTTACAAATTTCCCCCCTAGTCCCCACCCATCCCGTAGATGGCAGGAAATCTACTACATGTTAATTATGTTAAAATACTTGACAAATCCAATATATGTATACATATTTCCACCCTTATCATTGTTATTCAAGAAAAATCATATCTACAAGGAAAAAAATCAGAGAAAGGAAACACAATGCAAGCAAACAACAATAGAGAGCATAGAAATGTTATGGTGTGGTCCACATTTCATATCCCTCTCTGGGTGTATATGGCTTTCTTCACTGAATAATTAGAACTGGTTTGAAACATTTCATTGTTGAAGAGAGCTATGTCCATCAGAATTGATCATCATATAGTATTGTTGTTGCCATGTATAATGATCTCCTGGTTCTGCTCACTTCGCTCAGCATCAGTTCATGCAAGTCTCTCCAGGCCTCTCTGAAATCATCCTGCTGGTCGTTTCTTATAGAACAATAATATTCCATAACATTCATATACCATAATTTGTTCAGCCACTCTCCAGTTGATGGGCATCCATTCAGTTTCCAGTTTCTAGCCACTACAAAAAGGGCTGCCACAAACATTCTTGCACATGTGGGGCCCTTTCCTTTCTTTAAGATCTGTTTGGGATATAAGCCCAATAGAAACACTGCTAGGTCAAAGGGTAGGCACAGTTTGATCACTTTTTGAGCATAGAGAACAATCCAAATTGTTCTACAGAATGGTTAGATCCATTCACAGCTCCACCAACAATGTATCAGTGTCCCAGTTTTCCCACATCCCCACCAACATTCGTCATTACCATTTCCTGTCATTTTAGCCAATCTGACAGGTATGTACTGGTACCTAAGAGTTTTCTTAATTTGCATTTCTCTGATCAATAGTGATTTGGAGCACCTTGAAAAAGAAATTTCTTGTTGGGGATGCAAGACTATAGGGAACAAGAAAGGCAAGCTAAAATCAGGTTTTTTGCCATTCACTAAAAAGATTTATTCTTTTTCTAAAAATCTGTAGCAAAAAGAAGCCTTTTGGCTTTAAGATAAAAATCATGACAGAGTCCTTTCTTCTAATAAGAAAGAAGAAACAGAAGAATCAGAAATTGGAGTCTAAGAGAAACTACAGAGTTTGTTTCTATCAGAGGAGGCTCCTGCAGTGCAGAGCTTGAAACAGATAATAAATTTAGTGGAGCAGCTTTTTATGTTACAATGCCAGCCGATCAGCATTATGTAGAGATGAGCTGAGGAAAAGCTTTTTGAGATGATACAACCAGAAGACATCAGAGGCTCTGCAGTTTTGAATGCATATGTTGCTTCCCCATATGTCATTGTGGGAATTGTGGAATATAGTATCACAAGTTTATTAGAGCAGTGACTTGTTGCTATATTTATTTCTAATACATTTCATGATAATGTCTTTCCTTTGAATTGTGTCTTTTGGTTATTAAAGATAAATTCAATAGTGTGCTTGTGTGCTATTGTTTTAGGGGTTGCAAGCTCACAGAGTACCTTGAATCTGAAGTGTCCATTATTTGAGGATATACCATAAGCTAGAGCTGGCTTATCATGGAAGGAAAAAACAGATACAGACATGTCAAGATATACAAATTATTTCCACTCTATAAGCCTTGATTTCCTATCCTGTAAAAAGGAAAGATTGGAACATATTATTTCTAATATCTCTTTCCATTTTAACAAGCCAGGAGTCTATTCAGTGAATGAAAATGATACTGTAACATAATCCTATGAAACAATTGAGATTAATTACAAAGAAATCTGGAATGGTCTTAATAAAATAAAGGAAAGTTAAAAAAGCAACTCAAAGGATGGAGGACATACCAACCATCATCATACAAGGAACAGTAAATGAGAAAAAATAAATATAAGGGCATAAAAAAGTTGCTCCCATGTGGATTTTAGGCACCTCAGACTTGGTGGATTCTTTAAGCCCATTTGAATAAACATCCTCTCCTGAAGACAGAAAGTTTCCATATAGAGGTGAGATGGAAATTATTAGCATTTCTGTATATAACCACAAAATTCAACAGGAAGAAATAAAATAATAAGTTCTACTTAAAACAAATGTATATAACAACAACAAAAAAATACTTGGGAATCTACCTAATAAGACATATCCAAGAACTATTTGAACATGGTTAAAAAATGCTTTTCACACAAATAAGCCATATCTAAGTTATTGGAAATATTAATTGTTCATGGGTAGGACAAGCCAATATAATGAAGCGGCACTTCTACTAAAATAATTTACTTATTCAATGCCATATCAATCAAACTACCAAAAATTATGTTATAAAAGCAGAAAAATAATACCAAATTCATCTGAAAGAATAAAAAATAAAGAATATCAAGGGAATCGATGAAAAAAATGTGAAGGAAGGTGACCTCCCAATACTAGATATCAAACTGTATTATAAAATGATAACCATTAAAAACAATTTGGTACTAAGAAATTGAGTAGATCAGTGGAAGAGGTTAGACACCCAGTATATAGTAGGAAATGACTGTAGTAATCTAGTGTTTGATAAGCCCAAAGATCCAAGCTTTGGGGACAAGAACTCACTATTTGAAAAAAAATTGGTGGAAAAATTGGAAAGCAGTTTGGCAAAAACTGGGTATAGACCAACATTTCACACTCTCTATCAAGATAAGGTGAAAATTAGTGAATGATTTAAACATAAACATTGATATCCTAAGCAATTTGGGTAAGCATGGAAAATTTACCTGTCAGGTCTATGAATAAGGAAATACTTTATAATAAAACAATTCATATTTAATGAAATTAAGAAGCCCTTGCACAAAGTTGATGCAATCAAAATTAGAAGAAAAGTAGAAAATTTGGGAGAAATTACAGCAAATTTCTCTGATAAAGACTTCATCTCTCAAATATATAGAGAAGTGAGTCAAATTAAGAATATAAGTCTTTATTTCAAGGGGATTAATGAAAAAAAAAGGCTGACGATGGTGGACTTGCTGTACCAGATCTAAAACTATATTATAAAGCAGCGGTCATCAAAACCATTTGGCACTGGCTAAGAAATAGAGTAGTCGATCAGTGGAATAGGATAGAATCACAAGACAAACTAGGCAATAACTATAGCAATTTGGTTTTTGATAAACCCAAAGACCCCAGCTTTTGGGATAAGTATTCACTATTTGACAAAAACTGCTGGGAAAACTAGAAACTAGTGTGGAAGAAATTAGGGCTTGACCCACATCTAATACCACATACCAAGATAAGATCTAAATGGGTTCATGATCTGGATATAAAGAGTGATACTATAAGTAAATTAGAGGAATATAATATAGTTTACCTCTCAGACCTATGGAGATGGAATAAATTTATGTCCAAAGAAGAACTGGAACTCTTAATTGAAAACCAGATAGATAACTTTGACTATATTAAGTTAAAAAGTTTTTGTACAAACAAAATCAATGCAGACAAGATTAGGAGGGAAGCAATAAATTGGGAAATCATCTTTACATTTAAGGGTTCTGATAAAGGTCTCATCTCTAAAATATATAGAGAATTGTCTCATATTTATAAAAATTCAAGCCATTCTCCAATCAATAAATGGTCAAAGGATATGAACAGACAATTTTCAGAGGATGAAATTAAAACTATTTATAGTCATATGAAAAGGTGCTCCAAATCACTATTGATCAGAGAAATGCAAATCAAGACAACCCTGAGGTACCACTTCACACCTGTCAGATTGGCTAAAATGATGGGAAAAGTTAATGATGAATGTTGGAGGGGTTGTGGGAGGGCTGGGACACTGATGCATTGTTGGTGGAGCTGTGAACGGATACAGCCATTCTGGAGAACAATTTGGAGCTATGCTCAAAAAGTTATCAAACTGTGCATACCCTTTGACCCAGCAGTGTTTCTATTGGGCTTATATCCCAAAGAAATCATAAAGGAAGGAAAAGGCCCCACATGTGCAAGAATGTTTGTGGCAGCCCTTTTTGTAGTGGCTAGAAACTGGAAATTGAATAGATGCCCTTCAATTGGAGAATGGCTGAATAAATTATGGTATATGAATATTATGGAATACTATTGTTCTGTAAGAAATGACCAGCAAGATGATTTCAGAGAGGCCTGGAGAGACTTACATGAACTGATGCTGAGTGAAATGAGCAGAACCAGGAGATCATTATACATGGCAACAACAGTACTATATGACGATCAATTCTGATGGACATGGCTCTCTACAACAATGAAATGTTTCAAACCACCTCCAATTGTTCACTGAAGAAAGCCACATACACCCAGAGAGAGGGGTGTGAAATGTGGACCACAACATAACATTCTCATACTCCTTGATTGATGTTTGCTTACATTGTGTTTCCTTTATCTGATGTATCGTTTATGTAGATAAGATTTTTCTTACACAACAATGATAAGTTTGGAAATATGTATACATATATTCTATTTGCCAATATTTTAACATAATTAACATGTAGTGGATATCCTGCCATCTAGGGGAGGGGTGGGGAGTTGGGGGGAAAAATTTGTAATGTAAAGCTATGTAAGGGTTATTATTGAAGAATTACCCACACATATGTTATGCAAATAAAATAAAAAAATTTTTAAAAAAATTTAAAAAAGAATATGTCTGCATAATTGATATAAATGCTCAAAAGATATGAACACATAATTTTCAGTAGAAGAAATTAAAGCTATATGTAGTCACATGAAAAATGCTGAAAATCACTATTGATTAGGGAAATAAAAATTAAAATAATTCTGACATACTACTACTTCACACATATTAGATTGAATAATATGACAGAAAAGGAAAATGACAAATCTTGGGAAGGAATATTGTGAAATGTAAACACTAATGCATAGTTAGTGGAATTGTGAACTAGTCCAATTCTGAATAGCAATTTGAAACTATGCCTAAAAGATTAATAAATCTGTGCATGCCCAGCAATACCACTAGTAGGTCTGTATTCCAAAGAAATTTTTAAAAAGAAAAGGACCTATATTTTCAAGATTATTTATAGAAGCTCTTTTTGTGGTGGCAAAGAATTGGAAATTGAAGGGAGGCACATCAACAGAGGAATGACTGAATAAGATGGGGTATGTGAATGTAATTGAATACTTTTGTGCTATAAGAATGACAAGCAGGATGTTTCGGGGCGGGGGGGGGGGGAAACAGGGAATTCTTATATGAATTGATGAAAAGTGAAGTGAGCATAACCAGGAGAACATTGCACACAGTAACACAATATTATATAATGATCAACTCTGAAAGACTTAGCTATTCTCAGCAAAATAGTGATCCAAAACAATTCTGAATGAATTATGGTGGGAAATGCTATTCACCTCCAGAGAAAAAACTAATGGAATCTAAATGCAGATTGAAGCATACTTAATTTTTTTTTTTTACTTTTTAAATTTTCTTGGTTTTTGTTCTGTATTTTCATTTGCAACATGGCTAATATTAAAAAGTATTTTGTATGATTGCACATGTATAATCTATTTCAAATTGCTTGAATTCTCAAGGAAGGGTGGAGGGAGGAAGAGAATTTAAAACTCAAAATTTTTTTAAATGAATGTTAACAATTGTTTTTACATGGAACTTGAAAAAATACTTTAAACCTTTCTTAAACAGAAACCAAGTGCCACTGTATCTTTATTGCATATCTTTGCTGTGTTAGGGCAAGATAAACCTCCTGATAGTAAATATTCAATGAATTTTGAATGCCTTGGCATTAGAGCCACACCTCTGACCTCTGCCCTCATTCTAAATTGAGAAAATGTGACTTTTCTTTTTACTAAGACTAGGAATTATAGGATTTAGAGATGAAAGGAAGCTTAAAAATGATTTCCTTGATCTCAATTTCCAATTTTACAAATGAGGACATTTAGGATCAGAAAAGGCAAGTGCCTTGCCCAAAGTTGCACATAGCACAGTCACTAATCTGGACACTTTAAAACAAAACAGAACCTGAGGAGATAACAGAGAGAGTAGTATTATTTAAATAAGTATTATACATATAAGTATTAGACTCCTTTTGCTTAACACTTTTACAAACTTTGTTTCAAGAGAAGTTTTCCAAGGTAGCTGAAGGGAAATGTACTTATTCAGAATTGGCTATGTATTTTTTAAAGACTTCAATAAAACTATGGCCTTTATGGTTAAATATATTCTCAGCTTAGCAATGAAAATTCTTTAAAATATGCCTTGGTCTTTCAGTTTTATTACACAATACTCCCTTAATATGCCACATTTGTACACTCTATTTGCTGAAATGTGAGCATAGCACTCTATGTTCCATCTTCATATCTTTGTACAGATTCCCCACTTTCCTTAGAATGCCCTGCTTGGATACTTCAATCATTTATAATCTTTAGTTTCTTTCATTACTCAGTTTCTTCCTCCTTCATCCCTTGATTCTTTTACCTATCAGAGAAGCTAATTTTATATATTCTCTACCTGCTTACATTATCTGGTGTTTTCCAGTTTATATGTTGTTAACTCCTGTCAAATGTATGCAACTTAAGAGAAAAGATTATTGATTTTTTTATGTTTCTATCCCCATTACCTGTCACATGGTAAACAATTAGTAAATGCTTGTTGAAAGAAAATTTGAACAAAGTTAATATACAATGTATAAAAATAGAATGAACTATCAGAAGTCCCTATACTCAATTATATGTTGTTAAAACTGATCATTTTAAAGGAAATAGATATAGACAATATACAAAATACCCAAATTAACAAAATAGGAAATAGAGACCTTAACCCAATATCTGAAGAGAAATTCAAAAAGTAACAAATAAAAGCTTTGATCTAAATGGGTTTGCAAGTGAATTTTACTAATTTTTTAAACAATTAGTTTCTGGGCTAGATAAATTGTTCTAAATAATAGCAAAATGCACTTTCTCAAACTTTAAAAAATAATTATTATCCTAATTCTCAAACTAGTAAGGGATAAATCAGTAAAAGAGCACTAGATTAATATAATTAGTAAACATTGATGTAGATATTCTACTTTTAAAAAATTATGTCAACTAATAAAAAAAAGTTGTAATCAAGCTGAATTTATACCATTGATGTAAGCACAGTTCAATATTAGGGAATAATAACTTGTATGGAGAGGAGGAAAAGAAAAACAACACACATTTATTTTGACATAGATCCCAAAAAGTCTTTAACAAAATATGGCAGCACTTAAGTTTAAAAAATTATTTTTTTAAAAAACAGACTCATGGAAAAATCCTTCTATAAAGTGGTGAGAAGCATTTATCTAAATCCCATGTGCTAGCATTAATTGTATAAGAAAAACAGTGAAAATGTTGTGAACAAGTTAATAAATTGAACTCTCAAATCGGTATCTCCTTATCTACAATCTCCTCTGTCATCCACAAACATGCCACATTGTCCTCATCCTTTAAAAAAGAATCCTCAGTTGAACAGACTTTCTCCATTATCTATTATCCACATCTTTTATTGTTTTCTTGGCTAAACTCCCTAAGAAATCCATTTACACTGGGTAACTAATACAGTAGTCAACATTTATACTAGATACATTAGGTACCACTTCCTCTTCTCTCCCTTATTTAAAAGCCCTTTGCAATCTGGTTTTGAATGTCATAATTCAACTGAAACTGCTATATGCAAAGTTTTCAATTACTTAATTGTCAAAAATAATGGCCTTAACTTCTGCAGCCCTTGACATTTTCATTCACCACCTCCTCCTAATAATATTTCTTCTCTAATATTTTCATGATGCTATTCTCTCTTGGTTCTCTTCTACTCATCTGTCTGACCATTGCTTCTCAATCTCCTGCTGTTTCTTTCATATAGGTCATACCCATTAACTCCAAATCTCTATTCTTGGCCCTCTTATCTCTTCATACATATATGAATATATATTAGGGTATGTGTCCATATTTGTATGTATTTTTTGTTCTAATATACTATATATACACACATATCATGTGTATATATAGGTCTGTATGTTCCATGGGTTAAATTCTCATCTTCCTATAGATGAATCTCACTTCTATATATCTGGCCCTAGTCTCTCTTCTGAGCTCCACTTCTGTATTACCTATTGCTTTCTGGATAACTTAAATTAACTGTTCTATAGGAATCTTGAATTCAACATATCCAAAGAGAACTCATTATCTTTCTTCCCAAACCTTTCTTTCTAAATTTTCTATTACTATCAAATACTGTATTACTACATCATCCCAGTTACTCTTGTTATATTAGTATTGTCCTTGAACCCTTCCTTATTCACATTCACTGCACATATTCATCCTGAGGACTTGATTGGCCCAGAGTGCTAACATTAAAGCTATCTTGATGCACCTTCCTGAAAGCATCTGATCATATCAATGTGGCTCTCTGATCATCTAAGGGCATTAAAAAGTTCTACTAATATGAAGTCAGGGTCCTTCAAACTCAACAGATTTTTCAATAGCACAGGAGTCTGGCCCTACTAATCAGACCCATTTCCAAATAAAGTTGAATAGGACAAACATTTACCCAAGTTAATCACTATACTATCCTTGTTGAATATTCTTTCTATGCTATGTCTAAGTAAACGTCCTTTTGTTGATTGTTGAGAAATGTACAAGTACCCTATATAATTCCATCATGGTACTTGAACAAGATATCACCTTGAGCTAAGTGTAACCCTAACACCCTTCTCAACTTAATTCCTTGAGAAATCTATTTGCACTTGATATCTATACTTCTTTTCTTCTCACTGTCTTCTAAACCCTCTGCAAGATGGCTTTCAATTTCATATTTAAATTGAAACTTCTCTCTCTAAAGTTACTAATTATTTGATTAAATATCTGTTCTTAAAACTGAGAAGGCTTCTGATCTGTCTCTCTCAATTTTCATCATTCTGGATCTTTCTGCAACAATTGATGCTGCTGATCGCTTTCTCTTACAATCTCTCTTCTCTAAGTTTGTGTGACATTGATTCCTTTTAGTTCTTCAGCCTATCTGATTACTGCTTTTTCATTTTGCTTTAATAGATCTTCATCTATATCCAGTATATTAATTGTGAGACCAAAACACTGTCCTGGGACTCCTCTTTTCTCTATGCATTATCTCAATTGATAAACTTATTCACTCCCACTGGCTTAATTATCATCTCTCTGCAAATGATTTCCAGATCTGTATAGCCAGCCCTATTATTTCTCCTGAACCCTATTCCTGCATCAACAACTGTCTTCTGAATGTCTCAAATTGGATATTTTTTGACCATCTCAAACTCATTATGTCTAAAATATAATTCCTTCCAGACTTTCTTCCCAACATTCCTACTACTGTGAAAGGGAATAGAATCTTCCCAGGACACAGGCTTACAATTTCAACTTCAACCTCATCAACTCTTGCTTGGACTATTACAACAGCTTTCTAAATGGTCTTCCTGTCTCAAGTATCACCCCATTCCATTCCATCTGTCAAAGGGATTTTCCTAAAATATAAATATGTCCCTCCCTGCTCAATAAAAGCTGCTTTCCTAACTCTTCATGCCTAATATAAAGTTTGCTATTTGATATTACAAACTGACTATTTTCTGCCTGTCCATTTTAATCCTTTACTCCTCTGTATGGATCTTAGAGACTCTATGATTCAACTATAGTGACCTACTGATGTTCCCTACACACAACACTCAATCAATTGCTTTTATTCCTTTTCAGTGGCTTTCTTGTTTGCCTGAAATTCTCTTCCTCCTCACTTCTGCCTCCTAGTTTAATTGGCGTTCTTGAAGATTCAGCTTAAATCCTGCATTCTATTGGAGACCCTTTCCCCTCCGGACTTGAATTCACTCCCCTATAAGGTTATCTTCAATCTATTCCATATGTATCTTGTACATACATAGTTATTTAGATGTAATCTCTCCCATTATAATATAAATTCTTTGTTGGGGGAATGGAAAGAATTATGTAGCCAGCGCTTAAGAGAGTATCTAGCATACACTAAGTGATTAATAAATACTATCTAACCAACATTCAAAATCTCTAAGGAACTGAGGCAGCTAAGTGGTGCAATGGATAGAGCACCATCCCTGAAGTCAGGAGGACCTGAGTTCAAATTTGATCTCAGACACAACATTCCCTTGCTTAGTGACCCTGGGCAAGTCACTTAACCCCAACTGCCTCAGCAAAAAACAAACAAACAAACAAACAAAAAAACTATAATGAACTTACACAATTCTTTAAAAATAAAGGGTCATTTCCTAACAATAAAGTGACTGAAACATAAGAACAAATAATTTTCAGAAGAAAGGAAAATTGTTGACAATTATGGGGGGAGGAGGAGTTTCAAATCACCTATAAGATAAATTACCTTTTAAATAAATTCTAAGTTATCATTTCACATGAATCAAGTTGACAAAAGTTATAAAAGATGAAAATACTCAACCCTGAAGGGTAAATGAGGAAGCAAAAAACTAGCATACTGTTGATGGAGCTGTGCATTAGTCTGACTCTTTTTTTTTTCCCCTTGAGGTAACTGGAGTTAAGTGAGTTGCCCAGGATCACACAGCTAGGAAGTGTTAAGTATCTGAGGCCAAATTTGAACTCAGGTCTTCCTAAGTTGAGGGCTGGTGCTCTATACACTGCACAACCTAGTTGTCCCACAAAACACTCTCCACACAAATAAAGTCAGATCTAAACAATTGGAAAAACATCAAGTGCTCTTGGATAGGTCGAGCGAATATAATAAAGATGGCAATACTACCTAAACTAATCTATCTATTTAGTGCTATACCAATCAAACTCCCAAGAGATTATTTAACTGACCTAGAAAAAATAACAACAAAATTCATCTGGAAAAACAAAAGGTCAAGAATTTCAAGGGAATTAATGAAAAAAATGCAAATTAGGGTGGCCTAGCTGCACCAGATCTAAAACTATATTATAAAGCAGTGGTCACCAAAACCATTTGGTACTGGATAAGAAATAGAATAGTGGATCAGTGGAATAGGTTAGGTTCACAGGACAAAATACTCAATGACAATTGTAATCTAGTGTTTGATAAACCCAAAGACCCCAGTTTTGGGGATAAAAACTCACTATTTGACAAAAACTGCTGGGATAATTGGAAACTAGTCTGGAAGAAATTGGGCATTGACCCACACCTAACACCATATACCAAGATAAGGTCAAAATGTATTCATGATCTTTGCATAAAGAATGGTATTATAAACAAATTAGAACATTGTAGGATGGTTTACCTCTCAGACCTGTGGAGGGGGAAGGAATTTGTGACCAAAGAAGAACTAGAGGTCATCATTAATCACAAAATAGATAAGTTTGACTATATCAAGTTAAAAAGTTTTTGTACAAACAAAATGAATGCAGACAAGATTAGAAGGGTAGCAGTAAACTGGGAAAATATTTTTACATCCAAAGGTTCTGATAAAGGCCTTATTTCTAAAATATATCGAGAATTGACTCAAATATATAAGAATTCAAGCCATTCTCCAATGGATAAATGGTCAAAAGATATGAACAGACAATTTTCAGATGAAGAAATTGAAACTATTTCCAGTCACATGAAAAGGTGCTCCAAGTCACTATTGATCAGAGAAAGGCAAATTAAGACAACTCTGATATACCACTACACACCTGTCAGATTGGCTAAAATGACAGGAAATGATAATGATAACTGTTGGAGGGGATGTGGGAAAACTGGGACACTGATACATTGTTGGTGGAACTGTGAATGGATCCAACCATTCTGGAGAGCAATTTGGAGCTATGCTCAAAAAGTTATCAAACAGTGCATACCCTTTGGCCCAGCAGTGCTTCTACTGGGCCTATATCCCAAAGAGATTTTAAAGGAGGGAAAGGGACCCACATGTGCAAAAATGTTTGTGGCAGCCCTTTTTGTAGTGGCTAGAAACTGGAAATTGACAGGATGCCCATCAATTGGAGAATGGCTGAATAAATTATGGTATATGAATGTTATGGAATATTATTTTTCTGTAAGAAATGACCAGCAGGAGGATTTCAGAGAGGATTGGAGAGACTTGCATGAACTGATGCTGAGTGAAATCAGCAGAACCAGGAGAACATTATACACAGCAACAAGACTATACGATGATCAATTTTGATGGACATGGTTCTCTTCAACAATGATGTGATTCAAACCAGTTGTTCTGCGATGAAGATAGTCATATACATCCAGAGAGAGGCCTGTGGGAACTGAGAGTGAACCACAACACAGCTTTTTAACGCTTTCTGTGAATATTTCCATGCATTCTGTTTTCCTTCTTAGGTTGTTTTTTTTCTTCTTCTCTTTCTAGATCTGATGTTTCTTGTGCAGTAAGATAACTGTATAGATATGTATACATGTATTGTATTTGTCATATAATTTATCCTATTTAGCATGTATTAGATTACCTGTCATCTAGGGGTGGGGGGTGGGGGGAAGGAAAGGAAAAGCTTGGGAAAAAAAGTTTTTTGCAAAGGTCAATGTTGAAAGGTCACTCATGTTTTGTAAATAAAAAGCTTTATAAAAAAAAAAAAAAACAACCTAGTTGTCCCTAGTTCAACTCTTTTGGAGAACAATTTAGAATGAAATGGAAAAAAATCACTAAACTTTGCATACTGAATGAAGTAGTTATCTTGCTATAGTGATTACATACTAAGGAAATCAATGGCAGAAAGAATGGCCCCATGAATACCAAAATATCCACAGCAAGATTTTATAGTTGCAAAATGGTGGAAACAAATTGCATTTCCATTAGTTGAAAAATAGTTACTCAACCTGTGTTATGTGAATGTATAAAATGAAGAATTTGGTGAATTTTTTAAAATGCTTTGCAAACTTTAAGGTGCTGTATGAACATGAGTTATGGTGGCTGTTGCAGATAACCTCTTGAAAAATTTTATTCACTTATTTAAAAAAATCACTGTCAGTTCTCAATAAGTTCCAAATAGGGCTTTTTTGTAACAAAGAAGAAGTTAAGTAAAATAAGCCTCATTCCACCCTTGTAATTGATTGATAAGGGGCACTAAATTCATACTGGTAGCCTGGTAATTCAGTTTTGATAGTGGGATGAAATAAAGTAATCAAAAGTCATTGAATAATTAACAAAAGGTTTACTTGGTCCTACTATAGCAAAAATATGCAATGAGGATACAATGACATGTAGCTTCATAGAGGTACCCCCTCCCCAACTTCTATTTGGAAACATATCTTCTCACAAAGGCGGAGTATGGTTACTTTTCTAATTTTCAGTTATTCACTAAATCATAATGGTCCTTTTCCAAAAAGGAGGACTTTTTATGCCTATTATTGACCTGAAGGCTCACATAGTTACAAGCCACTAGAGAACTAAGTCAAGGGGGAACAGCTTAAGCTTTGTCCCATTCTTGAGCCAATATAGCCAATTGTCACCTTTTTTCTAATCCTTGGGAAACAGGGATCCTATCACATACATCTCTACTTAAGGGGAAGAAGGTATGTTTCTTTTCTGATGCTCAGAAATGAAGACTGGTTGTTGCATTGATCTGAGTTCTAATGTCTTTTAGTGTCCCTTTATTTTCTTTTGTTGTTGCTGCTGTCAATTTATGTAGAGTTGTTGTAAGTATAATCTCTATATTAACACAAAGAACAATGTCAGTTGTTCTGGTTCTTCTTTCTTAAAGCATTATGAGTTTTTTGGGGTTTTTTTGAACTGGTGGATTGAATGGTATGCACAATTTGATAGCACTTTGGGCATAGTTCCTTATTGCTCTCCAGAATGGTTGGATCATTTCACAACTCCATGCCTTAGTATCCCAGTTTTTCCATATCCCTCCAACATTTATCAATATCTTTTCTTGTCATCTTAGCCAATCTGAGAAGTATGAGGTGGTATCTCAGAGTTGTTTTAATTTGCATTTCTCTAATAAATAGTGATTTAGAGCATTTTTTCATATGACTATAGGTGACTTTAGTTTCATCATCTAAACAATGCTTTTTCATATCCTTTGACTATTTCTCATTTGGGGAGTGACTTGTACTCTTCTAAATTCTAAATAAGAATGGTCTAAATTGGACCATTCTTTATATACTTTAGAAATGGGACCTCTATCAGAAATACTGGGTGTAAAAAATTTTTCCCCAACTTTGTATTTCCCTTTTAATCTTTTCTTTTGGTTTTATTTGTGCTAAAAAAAATTAATATAATCTAAATTCATACATCAATCTTCTCATCAAGAAAATGAGAGGCTTAAACAAAATGTTCTCTGAAATCCCTGGCAGATATAACACTGATCCTCAGAAGCATGTAGTCTTCAAAGTAACCATTTTGAGAAATAGGGTACTCATGTCAATGAAGCAGTCATTGCTTGAATAATTTGGAATTTTTTTTAAATCTCCTGCACAAAATAATCAAGTTACAAAAGAAAAGTCATGTCAGTAACTTTTAAAATCAATTATTATATCACTTATATTTTGTACCCACATCACTTAACAGACTTGAAAGTGAATGATTCTTGGCTTTTTTTTTGGAATTCCAACATATTCTTAAATGATATGTTGATGCACTGTCGTAGAAAGAACACAGACTAAAAGTTGAAAGACCAGAATTCTCTCTTCAGCACCTGTCATACTGCTATCAAGCAAGGCTGCCCCACATTACTGTGATTCAGAAATACTCAGCTGCTGTGCCCCTAGCCATATGACAATCTTGATGAAAACATAACTTCTCTGAACTTCAACTTCCTCATTGTTATAATGGATATAATCTACCTTATCTACCACAAAAGATTACAAGGAAGATACATACAAGATGTTTTTGTTCTTACTCTATGATTAAGAGTCTCAGATATGTAAACAAGCATCATGGGTATCTAGAACAACCAATTCTTCTGGCATGAATTGCCTCCTTAATTCAACCAGAAAATTTGGATGTATGAGTAGTAAATGGAGATAGTGGTTTCTTATACTAATCATATCTGCCTTCCATTCAACCACTTTTATTGATGAGAACCCAACCACAATCATCATCAGAAATTACCAATTGGATTTTTGAATAAAGAGAATGATAATGTTGGTAATAACAATATCATTTACACATAAAGAAACTGAAGCTGACAGATAAGAGGTGAGTTGCCCATGGTCACACAACTAGTAAGTGGCAGTATTCAAATGTAGGTCTTCTGAACTCCAAGTCCAATACTCTATCCACTGCATAACCCAGATACCTACCCTAAGAAATCCTGGGCCTCAGGGATTCAGAGAAGCTGAACCAAATGGGACTGACAACCATAAGCAAGCCAGAGCATATCCATCAGGGATCCCCAATGTCAGACTGTTGAAAGTACCACAGAGTCAGCCTTCCAAGGACTTAGACTCTCAAAGTTAAGTTCCTAACCATGTGACAATCTTGATCAAGTCACATGTTCCACATTCAGGATACCTTCTGAGAAGCTCTTATCCCTTACCATTCAAGTATGAAGTAGTCTTCCAGTCAGAGTTCAATCTTATCCTTGATACCTGAAGAACAAGTATTTATTGACTCAGATACCCAGACAGAACTCCCTACCACCTATACACCCATCTCCCCAATGTTTGGAGTGGCAAGCATTGGAAGCAAATGTCATTTCTCAAGGCTATTATACTCATTCATCACAGAACACTAGAGATGGGAGCCTCAGTGTTCCAGACCCTCCCCATAATATGGCTGCTAAATTCTAACCAAATGCACCTCTTCCTTCCTGTGATTTTCAGTCTCCTCCCACATCCTTTCATCAGTATCTTTCTTAATTTTATCTTTATCTCAGCCTACACCTGCATAGTCTGTATTTTGTCTTTCATTTCACTTTTTTTCTCTAAATCACTCCCAAGCTCCCAAACCTCTACCATAACAGTGTCCTCCATTTTTTCTCTTAAAATTTGATGTTTTTTCATCAAACACCCTTCATATTATCTATTACTTATGGAAACATAATGCTCCAGAAAGACATTAATTCCTGGCCACCTTCTTAACTATTATTATGTTCTCTTAAATATTTTGCCAATAGAAGTTGTAGATACATTCCTTGCTCCTGGATACCGCTTGCAGATGTCTCAATCAGAAAAATCTCTCCTCAGTTTATCCATATATCTAGATTACTCTATCAAGATCATTGTTTCACTCATCTACCAATATTAAAGTCATTCTTGTTCCTTTCTTAAGGAATTCTACATCTCACTCACACTATAGGGTGTATAGCACACTGTCTGACACATAGTAAGAACTTAACAAAGGCTTATTGACAAATTCACTGACATGCCAATCCCTACCCTTGTTTTGGGGACTCAATCGACCTCCTTAAACTCCCAAGACCTCAAATTCATTACTTGCAGAATGATGGTTATGCTGCAGGTCTGGAGATGGGCCAATTGTACTGCAGAATTAGAAATGGGCAAATATTGTCTGCATTTTAAAAAGGAGAAAAATATTTGCTCTTCAATATATTCCTGAAAAAAATACTAGAACAAATAAAAGAATGGTTTGTGAACACTGTTAAGAAACAGGGATCACAATACAAATATCTTGTATTTGTTGTTGGTGTTGCTATTGTTGTTATTGTTCAATTGTGTCTGATTGTTTGTGACCCCATTTGGTATTTCCTTAGCAGAAATACTGGAGTTGTTTGAAATTTCTTTCTCTGGCTCATTTTACAGATGAGGAACTGAGGAAAACAGGGTTAAGTGACTTTCCCAGGGTCATACAGCTAATAATTAACTTTTTGAACTTAGGAAGATGAGTCTTCCTGATTCCAGGTCCAGAATTCTATCCACTATGCCACCCACCTGCCCTTACAAATTAATAATAAATCAAGCCAGATTAAGCTCATTTCTTGATTTGGTGGACTTGGTAAATAAGAGAATTGCCATGTCTTAGATGTTGCTATCATAAATAATAGTTAAATGATATACATTGAGAACTGGAAGGGACCTCAGAAGCCATGTAGTCTTACATCTTCATTTTCATTCCATACTATGGGGCTACCTATCTCCATAATCCTGAATTCTAAAAGTCTGTCCTGCTTGCATTTCTCTATCATGCCATCTCCTTATGAATCCTCTCAAAAGTATTCTTCATCCTCACCTTGACCTACAATCCATCTACCCCAATAATTCCACCACCCTTAATCTGGTTTCATTCCCCTTCTCACAGTTTTGAACACATTTATTTTGTGTATTGTATAAAACATAGTATAAAGACAAAAAACCTTTGGGTTTGTAGTAAGAGGATCTGAAATCCTACCAATGCCACACTGCCTGTGTGACCCTGGATAAATCATCTTTCTTCTCACTGGGTTCCTTCATCTATAAAATGAGGGGTTTGATCTAGATGACCTTTAATCAGTTCCTTTCTGACTTTAACTCTTGTGACTCTATGAGTTTCTGCCCTCTGATTCCCAGGCTATCCAGATGGGAGAGCTACAGATTCTGTCATCTAATATATTTCTTTCTTTTTATCTGGAAATGTGTCTTCATTTGTAAAGGTACTGGACAAAACAGAGCCAAGAACAGAGTCCTGATGCACTTCTTCTAAACTTCTTCCCAAGATGGCATAAAATAACAAAGCTCTATTCTTTGGGTGTGGTCATTCAAACAGTTCTAAACCTACCCAACTGGTGCAAAATCCAGTCTTCATTCCTGAATCTCATCCCCTAGGGTGAGACTGTCAACTATTTACTAAGATTCATGTGTATAAAATGTTTGACACTGCTCTGATTTTTCTTCCATGTTAATTTATTTTTTAATATTAATCTGAAATGCTTTGTTTTCAATAAATCCATGTTAGCTCCTAAGGAGCTAACAAATCACCACTTTATCTAATCTAGCATTTTTCCAGGGATCAGGTCCACCTCTCTGTTCAAAGAAGAGGATACTTCCCCTCTCCCTTTTATTTTTTTTAATCTGAATATTATTTGCCTATCAAACAGCAGTACTTAGGATTTCTTAAACATGCAATTATGAAGACAATTGAGAATTCTGATAGTAGAGCCAAGATGGTGGAGGAAATCCAGGAAGCTGCTCAAGTTCTCCCAGTTTCCCTTGAAAACCACATGAAATCAAACCTTTGAACAGAATCTGATAGAATAAAACCACTCATTCAAGATAGTCTAGAAACACTTCAAGAAAACTCAGCTTTACTGGAGTGAAAAGGGTGTTCAGCCCAGCTAAGATAGACTCTGGGAAAACCAATAAGAGGATCTTAATGACAGCAAATTAGTAACTAAGACCCTCAGTCTTGGCTCAGTGGAGGAACAGATTAGTGGAACAGCCTCCAGGCCCAGCTCAGAAACAAGTTTGTTTCCTGAAAAAAAAAGCAGGCAAAGCTACCCCCTGAAAACACAAGAGGCCCCTGTACTTAAAGCCAAGGCTCAGAGTTGCACTCTCCCATAAAATGTAAGTGAATAGCAGAATGGATTAAAAAACAGAATCCTACAATATGTTGTTTATAAGAAACATATTTGACACAGAGACACACATGTAGAATAAAAGTAAAAGACTGGAATACAATTTATTATGCTTCAGGGGAAGTAACAAAAGCAAGGATAGCAATTCTGATCTCAGATAAAGCAAAAGTTAAAATAATACATCTTGAAAAAGGGTACTGTAAACAATAAAGTAGTAACCATACTAAATATGCATGCACCAAGTGGTAGAGCATACAGATTCCTAGAGAATATTTTAAGCCAGTTAAAGGAAGAAATAGACAGCAAAACTATACTAGTGGGGGACCTCAAATTTCCATTTTCAGAATGAGATAAATTTAAACACAAAATAAATAATAAGGAAACTAAGGAGATTAATAGAATCCTAGAAAACCTAGATATGATATACCTGTGGAGAATAGGTATATAATAGGGATAAAAATAAACAGGAATACACCTTTTTCTTGGCGGTACATGGCACCTACACACAAAAAAATTGACCATGTACTAGGGCATAAAAATACCACCATCAAATGCTGAAAGGCAGAAATAGTAAGTGCTTCCTTTTCAGAAAACAATGCAATAAAAGTTATATTCAATAAAAGGGCAGGGAAAGATAGACTAAAAATCAACTGGAAATTAAATAATATAATTGTAAAAAAATGACTGGGTTAAACAACAAATCACAGAAACAATCCATGATTTTATCCAAGAGAATCACAATAATGAGACAACATACCAAAACCTATGGGATGCAGCCAAAGCAGTTCTTAGGGGAAATTTTATATTGTAAATATCTATATGAATAAAATAGAGAAAGAGGATAAAATAGAGAAGGACATGCAACAAAAAAAAGTTAAAAAGGAACAAATTAAAACCCTCCAATTAAATAACAAATTAGAAATTCTGAAACTCAAAGGAAAGATTAATAAAATTGAAATTAAAAAAACTATTGAACTAATAAACAAAACTAAGAGTTAGTTTTATGGGAAAAAAGATAAAAAATAAATTATATATAAAATAATAATTAAATAATAAATAATTATAAATAAAAATATAAATTAAAAATAAATTTTAAAAGATTAATTTGATTAGAAAAAAGGAAAGATAAAACCAAATCACCACCATAAAAAATGAAAATGGTGAATTTACCACAAATGACAAAGAAATTATCAATAATTAGGAGCTATTTTGCCCAACTGTATGGCAGCAATTCTTACAATCTAACCAAAATGGATGAATATTTACAAAATATAAATTTCCCAGATTAACAGAGGAGGAAATAAATTACTTAAACAGTCCCATTTCAGAACAAGAAATTGAACAAACCATTAATGAATTTTCTAAGAAAAAATCTTGGGGTGGGGGGAGGATTCATGAGTTCATTTTATCAAACATTTGAAGAACAATTAATTTCAATACCATGTAAACTACTTGGGGAAAGTACTGCCATATTCTTTCCATGACACAAATATAATACTGACATCTAAATCAGGAAGAGTCAAAACAGAAAAAGAAAATGACAGACCAATTTCCCTAATGAATATTGATGCAAAAATGTTAAATAAAATATTAGCAAAGAGATTACAACAACTTATCAGCAGGATAATACACTATGACCAAGTAACATTTATACGAGGAATGCGGGGCTGGTTCAAAATTAAGAAAAGTATTACCATAATAGACCATATCAATAACAAAACCAACAGAAATCATATGATGAATTCAATTGCTGCAGAAAAAACTTTTGATAAAAATGCAACATCCATTCCTATTAAAACTAGAGAGCACAGGGATAAAGGGAGCTTTCCTTAAAATAATAAGCAGTATATATCTAAAAGCAATAACAAACATTATATATAATGGAGAGAAGCTGGAAGAATTCCCAATAAGATCAAAGGTGAAACAAAGATGCCCATTATCACCACTATTATTCAACATTGTGCTTGGCTTTAAGCAATAAGAAAAGAAAAAGGAATTAAAGGAATTAAATAGGCAATGAGGAAATTAAAATATCACTCTTTGCAGATGATATGATGACATACTTAGAGATCATCCCAAAACCAATTGGAAATGATTCACAGCTTTAGCAAAGTGGCAGGATATAAAATAAACCAACACAAATTATCAGCATTTCTATTTATTACTGACAAAGCCCATCAGCAAGAGATAGAAAGAGAAATTACATTTGAAATTAATGTAGACAAAAAAAAATATTTGAGGATCTACCTGCAACTATATGAACACAATTGCAAAACACTTCTCAAACACATGAAGTCAAATCTAAGCAATTGGAAAAATGTAAACTGCTCATGGCTTGACTGAGCTATTATAATACAAATGGCAATTCTGCCCAAATTGGTGTACTTATTCAATGCCATACCAAACTTCCAAAACATAACTTTATAGAACTAGAAAAAATAATAACAAAAAAGAACAAGAGGTCAATATCAAGGGAATTAATGGGAAAAAAATACAAAGGATGGTGGCTTCACAGTACCAAACCTAAAACTATATTATAAAGCAGCAGTCATCAAAATTATTTGATACTGGTTAAGAAATAGAGTGGTGGATCAGTGGAATAGATTAGATACACACAACACAATAATCAAGGCCTACAGCAATCTAGTATTTGATAAACCCCCAAACTCCAGCTTCTGGAATAAGAACTCACTATCTGACAAAAGTTTCTGGGAAAACTAGAAAATAATTTCAAAAACTCAGCATAGATCTACATATCACACCTCATACCAAAATAAGATAAAAATGAGTACATGACTTGGGCATAAAAGATGATACCATAAACAAATTAGGAGAACAAGGGATAATTTACCTATCAAATCTTTGGAGAAGCAGAGAACTAGAGAACATTATAAAAGGGAAAATGGGCAACTTTGATTACATTAAATTAAAAAGTTTTGCACAAAGAAAACCAAAGAAAAGAAACAAGATTAAAAGGGAAGTACAAAGCTGGGAAAAATCTTTCCAGCCAATGTTACTAATAAAGGTATCATTTCTACAATATAGAAAAACTGTGCCAAATTTGTAAGAATACAAGTCACCCCCCAATTGATAAATGCTAGAGGATATGAACAGACAATTTTCAGATGATGAAATTAATATGGTTTTCATACTTTCATGTTTTATTGATATATTGTTTGCTTTATTAATGATTAGGGGAGGAAGTGAAAGGAAGGAGAGAATTTAGGACTCAGGGTTTTTTTTTAATGAAAGTTGATAGATTTATTTTTTAACTTAAAAATCCAAGACAATACCCATAAAATTTGGAGAGAAAATGACGTCTGCATCCAAAAAGAGAACTATGAAGATTAAATATAAATCAATACACAAGCTATGTCCATTTTTTTCTGTTTGTCATTTTTTTTCCTTTTCGTTCTGATTTTTCTCTCCCAACATGATTAATAAATAAATGTGTGTTTAAAATTAATATACAGGTATAGCCAGAAAAAATAAAACAATTATTTTTTTTTAAATTTAAGTATGGAGACTGTAACCATGAAAAGCAAATTTGCAATCCATTTCAGAAAATTTTCATTAAGTCTATTAGGCACTATGGAAGGCACTGAGTAAAACAGGAAAAACTCTAGAGGTTGAAGTGGGTTATTTCTTGATGTGCTTCAATGGTTTAACTCACAGCCTGACTCTTTTCATTCATTGTGCTAATTGAAAAACAATGCTTGTTATAAGCCCCATGTACAATAATTCTATTATGATGTTTAAAGAAAGCCAATCATTCCTTCAACCTTAGTTTGTGTTCTCACTATGAGCCTAATGAATAGTGAGGTCTAGAAAACCTTCCAGTACCAAAAGAGAAGGCAAAAAATCCTTTTAGCATATTTCTTAAGTAGAACAGATCCCTTGCCAAATGAAGTCAAATGGAAGTCAAGCATTGTTTGGTTAGAAATCAAAGTTTATGAACAGGGAACCAACCTTAAGACTTCTCTGTGGGCAATTACTAAAGGATTGGCTAAAATTAAACTCTACAAAACAATTATCCTTTTTCTCCCTCAAGTTTATTAATATATTGCCAGTTTATTTACACTGATTTCATGCCTATCACCAGTCCTATATTCATTACAGATACAGATACTTTGTCCTCCAAAAGGGACAAGAGCTAGTGTTTATACTTGAAAAGAAATGGGCTGCAGCTTAACAGGGTGCATCCCATTCAAGGCCCTCTAGCTTTCCTTCTTTTGCCTGCCTCTCCCAAGAGTTGCAGTGTACCCAAAATGTCTGCCTTTTAGCATTTATCCTTGTTTCTGAAAGGCTGAGGTAAGTAGGTTTCACCTTGAGCACACCCTTTGAGAGATGTAATAGGAAGCCCATTGCATTGAGAGTCAAAAGACCTGGATTCAAATCTTGGTCCTTTACCCTTATTGATTTTATTTGATCTTAAGCAAGTCATTTGACCCCTCTTGGCCTTAGTTCCTTTCACTGAAAATCTCTACCACCTGCCAACTTTAAGTTCCATTATTCTAAATACTAGATTCTTTCTCCCTCCCTACCTATTTGGCTAAGATATAACTAAAAAGGGGAGGAAGGTAATCTAGTCATACTTCTCCTGTCTGGTTCTTGCTTAGAGCTTCTGACTAGTGCATAGGGAAGCAGAGGAGCTCAATGCAGTGGATAGATCATTGAACTCAGAAATCCTGGGTTCCAAACCCTTAGCAGAAATCCAATCTAGAATGAATTGCTGCACCTCTCAGCCTCGTGTCCTACCAAAAAATGGGATATGATGAATTTTCATTCCAACATCAAAAGGAAAGTACTTTGCAAGTCTTAAAATGATAAAGAAACAGTAGTCGCTGTCATTAAAGGGGAGGTGAACCTGCCAGTAGAGACAAAAAGCTATCCAAAATATAGAAGTGAAAATAAATTCAAAAAACATCAGAAAAATCCCCAAGAAAAAGAAAGAGGAGGAAAAAGCTGGGAATTTCTGGTTAAGAATAAGACAAGGGTTTGGAAGAGAGAGATAGGAGTAGTTTTGGCGGCGGGAAGGAGAGGAGAAAAGAGATAAAGCACAGGGTCACGCTTACCACCTAGCCAGTCGCTGGAGATGTTCTGAAGCATGGTGACCGGGATGCAGAAAAAGGTAATGAACAGGTCGCTGAGTGCCAGTGAACCGATGAAGATGTTGGTGACCTTCCGCATAGCCTTGCTTCGGGTCACCACGTAGAAAACTAGGCCGTTGCCGAAAAGTGCCAAAACAAAGATAAGCATGGAGATGAGTACGAAAGCTACTTTGGCAGCGCCAGGTAGCTCGGGACTGTAGACTAGGGGCCTCAGCCCGTACAGGGCGATGAAGTGCTCCCGACTCATGTTGTGTTCCCGCAGGAGCCGGGCTAACTGCTCCGAGGTGATGTTGAGGGACTGCATGGCGCGCAGTGCAAAGTGCAACAGTGGACTAAGGAAGTAGGCACAAGATTCTGGCCCCTCAGTCAAGACCCCAAGAGCTGTCCAGGGTCCCGAAGCTGTGATCAGTTGCGCTAAGAGTGAAGATAGACAGCTCAGTGGAGTGGGCTGAAGCGTGTCTGCGAGGGTGGGCTTGGGCGCATCAGTGTGCAAGGGAAAAGCTGGGAAGCCAGTGCAGAGGCGGTAGGGACGTGGAGAATTTGGAGAGCTTCCACTGCCCTCTTAGCAGCTGGGGCCTGACTGGCAGGGAACGGTTCTTTCTCGGCTCCTACTCTGTGATCTGAGCTCCACTGTTCACCCTATTGAGGGAGGAAGAGGATCAACGCACGTCCTCACTTAGAAGCGTATTGCACAGTCAAACCTTAAAAGTCATCTAGTCCAACCTTCTCATTTGACAGATAAGGAAACAGGCGGGGCAAAGTCAAATGACTTCTCCGAGGTAACTCGCTCCAATAGAGTCAGAACTCTCCAAATCCAGTTCTTTCCACTGCACTTCAGAAGATTGGGGAAAATCGACAGAGAACAGGAAAGGGGGATGCCTTCAAACGAAGAGAAAAGAGGAGGAGTTACAAGGATCGCAAGGACTAGGACCAAGAGAATTTTCAAGCTCAAAGAAACTTCTCCCTTGCATGAGGGTTCACGAGATGCAAAAGAAATCAAACTCAAACCAACTTGCGAGGAGAAAGCTTCATGGCCGGCTTCCCAGCCAGGATTCAGCTTCACATCCTTCTCAGCTTCTGAGAGGAGACGCCGGCTCTGTCCCTCCGTATGGTATCCAAATGCCCAAGGGAAAGAAGATACAGGAGCACAATGAGGATCTCTTGCCCAGAGCACCTGCTTTTGGACTCCAAAGTCACGAGAGGGCGGAGCGGGGAGCAGGTTTTAATTTTGGCAGCTCTCCAATCAAAATGCACAATGCTCCAGCCACTCCCCACGTACCAGCCCAGTCAGCCTGGCTTGCCCAATTCACACGAATTCACCCTGACGCTCTTTGTAGGCGTTCCCTGGCTTTTCTTGAGATCAACGACTGTCATTAATAATTTCCTTATTTTAGTGGTGAGGAAACCGAGGCCCAGACTGGAAAGGGGACTTGTCTAAAAGGGGAAATTCAATCCAGATTGAGTCCTCAGTCTCACATACAGAATTTTCCCCTCTATATCTATGATTTCCTCAACTGAGAACTTTTTCTATTCCTGCTAAATGAATAATTCAAAATAAAACAAAATACTAATCACCTCTACCAACTTGTAATCACATATATTTAGAACTAAAAGGAACCTTACAAGGGTCATGTTATTCAATTCCTTCCTTTAACAATTGAGGAACTGGGAAAAGAGAGATTAAATGATTTGCCCAGAATCACAAAGTTAGTGTCAGGATATAAACCCAAGTTGTCCTAATTCACAGTGCAGTGTTCTATTCCACAAAGTTTTAGGTAGTAGAGTTTTTTTTTTCTTTTCTTAATTTATGGAATAAAATAAATATTTCCATAATAGAGTATAATAATTAACAATAGTAGTAATAAGATGATTGCACATGAAACTGAAACTCTATCCTAAACAATTTGCTATTGAGGCACATAAAAGAAACTGATTTGCAAAGCATTACATAGTTACTATAAGTCAGGAGGGGAATTTCTTTCTCCAAGGACAGCTCCCTGTCTCCTAGGGTTTCCTGACATAAGGAGTGAGCATACACATATTATTGGTGACTGGGCAGACTTTTAGTATTAAAACAATGGCAGAGGACTCAGACAGTCATGACTGTCCTCTGTTGATTGACATACACAAGGTTCTTGATCAGTCTGAAAGTCTGTTCCAATAGGATATTTAGAGCTTGCAACACATGACACAGAGAAATCTTTTGAGAGACCCTTCAGTCACCAATTTGGTAAGTTAAAACTGTGGTTGGAAGTGGGAAGAGAGTATTTAAGGTAAGCTCTTTCTTTTCTTTTCTTTTAAAGACAGTCATCTAGATGGCTTGGGAAAGAACCTTGCTTGGTAGGGCAATGTGCCATTTCCACAGCACTGAGAAACAGGAACCTCTTAATGAATTCCCACTTCAATTTTGAAGATTCAAGAAAAGAAAATGCCTCCAAAATGCTTTCATAAACTTTTGTGGGGAACTAGCTTTTACAGATTTCAAATTATATTACAAAGCTGTCACTTCTAGGCTACTTGGTAGTAGGAAAATAATAGAACAGGAGATTAGTGAAATGGATTAGAATAGGAAGATTTAGAAGCAAAAACACTTATTGAACAATGGCTCAATAAATCTAAGAATGAAAACCACAGGGGTGAATCTTGTTTATTTCATGAAAACTGCTGAGGAAATGAAAAAGTAGTTTGTGGGAAATGAATATACACAAACACCATAATCAATTCCAAATGGATAAATGATCTAAACATTGAGACACATTTTATTTTTTGAAAAGAGGAAAATCGAAGATTATTTCTTTAATAATAGTGGATAAAGGAAGATTTGTTTAGACAACTGTCCTATAAAGAAAATTTAAAGAACAAAAGTTTGTTTCTATGAAAAAAATTTAAAAGATTTTGCATAAATAAAAACACTTTAGTCAGAATAAGAAAAGACAGAAGATAATTTTTGTATTGAATATATCTAACAAAAGCAAGAAATTCAAAATCTAATAGGTAATTGAAATATAGCAACTGAAATATGCCCATATTCTGGGCCTCCCCTAGAATAGCTACCTAAAGTTTAAAGTTCTTCCTGAATCTACATGCCCTCAGTAAGATTGTACATTAACATATTTATTTTTGCTTTAATCAACCAAAGGATGTGCTTAGTGTGGAATAATATATTCTAAGGTCTCTTCCATGTAGGTTGGCCTTGTTTTTCTGTAAATAAATAGTGAAACTCTGCTTGAAACTTCCAGTACTTAAGTCTAGGTGGGTAAGGCAATGTCCTAGTTGTGTAGTCAGAAATGCCAGTCTAGGAGAAGTCAAGACCTCTTCCCTCTAGCTTTACCAGTATGCCAAAAGATAAACTTCACTCAAATGAATTAATGCTGTCTTCTTGATGACTATCTTTTCTGTTTCCTTTTTAACCTATTTCTCATTTCATTCATTTCAGTGCCAAATCTGAGTCACTTGGCTGGGCTCAGTCTGGTCTAGTCCATAATAATTCATTCAAAGCACAAAGATTTCATGACATGGCATAATAAAAATTTCAACCAAAGGTTCCCCCATAAACCTAGGGCACAATCTCATAACAAATATACAGAACTCAGTTGGGATAGAAAGCATGAAAGGAATCACACATGAAGGCCCTACATAAGGGGAATATTAAAGACCTGGGGGAGAAGGGAACACATATCTCTAATACTACACACATCCTTGCTATCTTCTGTTTTTGTCTTGCAGATGCTCTCACTAGGCCTTCTCCTCAATGACTATGGCTTTTCTTCTAGGTTTTTTTTTCTACTAGGTTCTATGGATCTCCAAACATATCTCTCCATCATTACAATTGCTGCACATTGTTGTCAAGTTTGCTCTCTTCATCATATGTCTGTTGGCCTTAATCACCTCATTGTTGAAAAAGTCACACTCATCAGAGTTGATTATTACATAGTCTTGTTATTTCTGTGTACAATGTTCTCTTAGTTCCACTCACTTCATTTAGCATCAGTTCATGTAAGTTTCTCCATGCCTTTTTGAAATCATCTTGCTGATTATTCCTTATAGAACAATATTCCATAACATTCATATGCTATAACTTATTCAGCCATTCCCCAACTGATAGTCATCCACTCAGTTTCCAGTTCCTTGCTACTAAAAAAAGGACTGCTAAAAACACTTTTGCACATTCGGATCCTTTTCCCTTTTTTACAATCTCTTTGGGATACAGACCAGTAGATCTGCTGGATCTGCTGGATCAAAGGGTATATACAGTTTGGTAACCCTATAGTTATGGTTCTAAAATGCTCTCCAAAATGGTTGGTTAAATTCCCAATTCTTCCAACAATGTATTAGTGTCCCAATTTTCCCACATCCCAGTAGTCTTTATTCAAGCCCATTGCACACAGATTAAAAAAAAAACCTAGCAGAGACAACATCAACCTAAGGTTAGTTATTTTTCCTTTTTTTTTTCTTTAAAATTTATTAAAAATAAAGTAAATTCTGGTTTTTAGAATCACTTGATCATAGACAACTCATCCCCAACTTTTCTTTCAAATTAATAATGATGACAATTTTAAGAATATTGATGACATTTGTGTGTGTATATATATATGTATATATATAAACAATTTGACTTCCATAAGTGCCTTTTAATTAGTCTTAAATGATTTTTTCTTTTCAACCTTGATATCTCAGAAGAAGACTTACTATGGATAACAATCTAATTAAAGATTAGGGACTCTGAGTACCTCTGAGATCCTTTCTGACTTTCTAAGATCCCTTCTGGCTTACTCTACAAATGAATTTGTCATAACAAAAAGTAAGATAAGAAGGCCAGATCAATTTTATCTATCTAGACTCCATTCCTTATTGTATTATGCACATCTGTCAACTGCAAAGCCTCACTGTTTTCATGCTCTATTTCGGCTATTGACAAAGCTTTCCTGAATAAAAATAATTAAAAGCTTTTGTCTCAGTTGAGAAGCAGTAAACTATTATGACTAAACCATTTTTAGGTGAAGAAACCCAAGCTATCAACCTTCTAAAAAGTTGTAAAGCTATCCAAGATTAGAGATATGAAAATTAAAGCAATTTATAGGTATCATTTTATACCTATCAAAAAGGAAAGCTGTACACATATCAGTATTAGCTAGACTGTGGGGGAAAAAAGCACATTAAGCAGCTACTATTGCAGTTGTCCAATATTGCTTTTGATTCAATTTGCCATACTCTTCATAATTTTTGAGCCAGAATTCATACAACTAAGTTTATTCTCACGCACACAAGTGTGTGTATATGTGTGGTTATGCATACATATATATGTATGTATGTGTGTATGTATATAGAGAGAGACAGGACATATTAAAAGATACCTAAAGATACATAAAATAGATGTGCAACAATATATGTAAATAAACAATTGTATTCAAATTGACTCCAATTCAATAAACATTTATTAAGTGTCTACCATATCTTAGCATTGGGCTAAGTGCAAAAGATACAAAAAGAGGCAAAAGAATGTTCCTGCCCTGAAGCAACTTACAATTTAAAGGAAGAAATAATATGCAAACAAATATACACAGGAAAAGCACTGGAATTAAGAGGGAAGATTCTGTAGGAAATGGGATTTTACTTGATATATCAAGGAAGGAAAAATGTGATAAGATGTAAGCTCAATAAGAATTACTGGAATAGCTAAAAATTATTTTCAAAATCAAATAAGAATTATAAAGAAAGTAGAGAAATACTAGGTAAAGGAATAAAATTATGAAAGGACAATTAACAGATTTTTTTCTTTAAAAAAGACACACAAAAATACAAAGAAAATAATTTTAAAAAACAGAATTTGCCAAAAGAAATACAAAAGCTCACTGGAAAAAAAATAATTCCTTAAAAATTAGAATTGGGAAGGGCAGCTAGTTGGTGTAGTAGATAGAGCACCAGCCCTGAAGTCAGGAAGACTTGAGTTCAAATCTAGCCTCAGACATTTAACACTTGCTGGGTGTGTGACTCTGGGCAGGCATATCATTTAACCCCAGGTGGCTCAGCAAAATAAAAAAATTTTTAAAAATTAGAATTGGGCAAGAAGAAACTAAGGACACTATTAGACATGTAGGAACAGTGTAATAAAGCCAAAAATTAAAAGGAAGTGTAAAATATCTCACAAAAAACTGACCTGAAAAATAGAATAAAATAGAATTAAAAGAATCCATTGATCACCACCTGAAAGAGATCCCAAAATTAAAACTCCCAGGAATATGATAGTCAAATTATAGAGCTCCCAGGTCAAAGAGAAAATATTTCAAGCATCTGGGGGGAAAACTTCAAATATCATGGCATCATAGTCAAGATCACACAAGACTTAATAGTCACCATTTTAAAGGAACAGAGGGCTTGGCATATGATATTACAGAAGGCAAAGGATCTGAGATTACAATCAAGAATAATTGACCCAATAAAATTGACTATAATCCTATAATGAAATAGAGGACTTGAAAACATTTCTGATGAAAAGACCAGAGCTGAATAGGAAATTTGATTTTCAGATTGCAAGACTCAAAAAAAGAAAAAAAAAAAAACATGAAAGAGAAATCATAAGGAACTCAATAAGGTTAAACTGTTTACCTTTCTAGATAGGAAGATGATATGAATCTTCTGAGAACTTTATCGTTATTAATTCCATTACAAGGACTCTACATAGAAAAAAGGTATAGCAGGGAGTTTACTATGTTGGGATGATGTAAAAAATAAATAAATAGTAATCAACAAAGAGAGAAGCCTTGGGAGTAGAGGGAAGGGAGAGGAAGAATAGAGAAAATTATCTCACTTAAAAAAGGTTCCCAAAGAAGGGTTTTACAATGAAGGGGGGGAATGGTAAGGGGAGGGACCGGCAATGCTTGAATTTCACTCACTTCTAAATTGGCTCAAAGTGGATAAATTTGTGTATATATAAATGTATGCATACATACATATACATGTATATCCACATGTGTTTGTGTATGTATATGTATATGTATATATTCAATTGTTAACAGAGATGTATTAGAGAAGTAATAAAGCATAAGGAAAAAGAGATGAAAAGAAGAGAGCAGATAAAAGAAAGCAGTGGTAAGAAGTGAAGTTAGAGGTGGAATAGAATGAAAAGAAAAAGAGACAGATAAACAAAAGAATATAAGATGGAGGGAAATATCTGCCTAATAATTATAACTGTGAATGTAAATGGGATGTACTCACTCATAAAACAGAAACAGATAACAGAATGAATTAGAAATGAGAATCCAACACTATGTAGTTTACTAGAAACATCCTTGAAGCAAAGAGACACATGCATAGTTAAAATAAGGGCCTGGAGCAGAATCTATTATACTTCATTTGAAGTAAAAAGGCAGATGTAGCAATTGTTCTCAGACAAAACAAAAGCAAAAATAGACCTAATTAAAAAGGATGATCAGAGAAACACTACGAACAATTACCATAGACAATAAAGTTGTATACATATTGAATATGTATTTACCAAATGGCATAGCATTCAAATTCCAAAAGGAAAAGTTATATGAATTATATGAGGAAATAGATAGTAAACTAATGGGGGATCTCAATCTTCCTGTCTCAGAGCTACATAAATTTAACCATAAAACAAATAAGAAAGAAGTCAAGGGCATGAATAGAATATTTTAAAAGTTGAATATGATAGACCTCTGGAGAAAATTGAAGGGGAAGAGAAAGTAATATGCCTTGTTCTTAGTTGTACATGGCACCATCACAAATATTATTCATGTATTAGAAGGTGGGGTAAACCTTTGCAACCAAATACAGAGAAACAGAACTATTAAATGCATCCTTTTGGGACCATGATGCAATAAAAATTATATTTAATAAAGGACCATAGAAGCACAGATTAAAAGTACATTGGAAACTCAACAATCTAATCTTAAAGAATGAATAGATCAAAGAACAAATCATAGAAACAACCAATTAATTCAGTAAAAAGAATGAAAACAATGAGATAATATTCAAAAATTTGTGGGATGCAGCCAAGCAGTCCTTAAATGAAAATTTATATCTCTAAATGTGTACATCAATAACAGAGGAAAGGCAGAAAAATGAATTGGGTATGTCACTTAAAAAAAAACTAGAAAAAGAAAAAAATGTAAATCACCAACTAAACACCAAATGAAAATCCTGAAACTGAAAAGAAAGATTAATAAAACTGAAAACCAGGAAACAATTGAAATAAAACTAAGAGGTAGTTTTATGGGGATGGGAGGAGGGAAAACATTGGTTAATTTGATTTTTTAAAACAAAGAAAAAAACAAATTACCCATACCAAAAATGAAAAGATATAATGAATCACCAATAAAGGTGAGATTAAAACAAAATATGATTACATTAAATTAAAAAGGGTTGTACAAATAAAACAAATGAAATCAAGATCAGAAGAAAAGCAAAAAAAATTGAGGGGTAACTTTTATGGACAATCTGCCAGAAAAGGGATTAATATCTAAAATATGCAAAGAACTTTGTCAAATTTATAAGAACATGAATCATTGTCCACTTAACAAATAGTCAAAGGATATGAACAGGTAGTTTTCCAATGAAGAAATTATGACAATTTATAGCCTCTAAATCGTTATTGATTAGAAAAATGCATATTAAAACAACTTTGAGCTATCATTTTATACTTACCAGATTGACTAAAATGATTGAAGGGGAAAGTAACAATGTTGGAGGAAATGTGGGCAAATTGGGACAGCAATTCATTGTTGATGAAATTGTGAACTGATTCAACCATTTTGGATAGCAATCTAGAATTACACTCTAAAAATTATTAAACTAAGCATACCATTTGGCCCAGCAATCCCATTATTTTGTATATATTTAAAGATGATTGGAGGAAAAGGGAAAGAACCTGTATGCTCTAACATGTTTACAGAAATTCTCTTTGTGATGGCAAAGAACTGGAAATTGCAGAAATGCCCATCAATTGGGCACCGACTGAACATGGTATGTTTGCAGGTGGAATGCTATTGTGCTATAAGAAATGATTAGCTCATGATTAGTAATCAATGAAACCTTTCTTAAAGTGATAAGTAGTCTCAATCTAAAACATGAGCAAACATCTCTAATGAGGTTAAATTTGAAACCTTCCCAATAAAATCAGGTGTGAAACAAGAACATTCATTATCACCATTATTCTTAAATATTGTACCAGAATTATTACTTATAATAATAAGCAAAAGAAAATGAAGGAATAAAAAATAGAAAATGAGTAAACAAGACTATCATTTTTTGCAGATGGGGGGGATAGGAAAGACATGATTAGATTTGTAAAGATAGAAAATGAGCCAGTAGAGAGGGAGAGATTGAAAATAAGTGAAAGTAAGGATGACATATAGGACAATCTGTTGGAGCAGATAGGATGAAATAGGATCACAAACAAGCAGAGTAGTCAGTGTTTATAAGGAATAAAACCACTTTATCATGTGAAACAGAAGTAAAGGAAGACAAAGTAGCAGAAAACACTTGAATAATAAGAGATGAAGAGTAAGTTCAGCAAATAGCACCATTTTTTCCTATAAAATATGAGACGAGGTGCTCAGCTAAGTAGAGAGAGGGCAACTATGGGAGGTTTGGCTAAGGATCATGAAAAAGTTTGGAAGAGTTGCTATAGAGTATGAGATAGTGCCTTGATAAGAAAGGTGTAATAAGATTGCCTAGCAGTGGTAAGACTTCAGTTGAGGTTAGAACACAAATTTGCAGGATACCCAATCAGACTAGCTATATGATTTTTCTCCATGTATGTTCAGCACCACATATGTAGTTATTGGAGATAACAAATGTTTTGAGTGATCAAAGGCTGAGGCTTGACCGAGTATGATCACTGATATGATAATGAGGGGATAGGAAGTCAAGAAAGCAGAAAGTGCAGAGTTGAATTGGCTCACCAAATATTCAAGATGGGAAGAAGAGAACAGAGTGATTACGACAAAAGAGATGGCCTAGGAGATAATTAGGGGGTCAAGGGACTGGAGAAGATAAAGAGGAAATTAATGGAAGATAAGTCAGGGAGAGAGGTGAAAAACTAATGAAATATGGTCAGATAAGAGGATTTCAGAGTTTTTGAACATCATTGAGCTACATTTGTGAGTGATGGCAAGATCAAGGTTATGAATATTTTTGAGTGTGGCTAAATCAAGCTGAAGGTATAACTCATGGGAGGGTACTAGTTTGAGGAAGTAAGTGTCTAGGGTATTTGAGGGAGAAATAATATGTATTTGAAATCCACCTGTTATGAGAATAGTACCTTTGTAGAGAAAAATTGCAAGCCAAATATGAACTCATTAAGAAAGAAAGGAGGTAACCTGAGGTCTGTAAACAATTACTACCAGGATTTTGATTGGATAGTAGACATTAATAGCATGAATCTCAAGGGAAGAGAAGTTACTGAAAGAATAAAGAAGAGTACCTAGAAGTGGCAATGGGAAACAAGATTTCAACTCCTCCACCTAAAAACAAAGGAAATACAGACAGTACTGGAAAAGATAGCTAAGAAGGATGTGTTGTTAGGGAAAAATCAGGTTTGAGTAAGAGTTAGCAGATGGACGGGCTGCAAGAGTAATAGATTTAAGATGAAAGAAAAATTATTACCTATGAAACAGGCATTCCAGAGGGCATGGTGAAAGGACCGATTAGAGTTAGAATGAAACTTTGGGGTGAGGGATTTGAGGAGGGTGACAATGAGAAATCAGATGGTTGGGGGTGTTGAATGTATTTTGGATGATAAAATTCACTTGAATGTGAAAAAATATGATCAGATGTGAAAATGTTCATTATTGAAGTGATGGTGTCATTCTTTTACCTTCAAAGGACAAGAGGCCTGAAGCTGAAGAAAGGTTGTTCTCCTTTGCATTGGGTATTCTTCACATCTTAGTTGGAAGGCTAGCCTGGCAATAGGCAGCAGAGATAGAAGATAGTTTTTACTGGTACAGATAGAAGTGGTTGCTTTTGGGAAAGTGGATGATATCCAGTCTGATCCAAGCAGCCTTTGCTCAGGAAATACAATTCACCCAGCAGGAGACAGAAGGCTTAGGGTGTTAGTACACCTATAATCTGAGGTCTTCTCATGTGAGGAAACTGGCTATGAGACAGCAGCAAGAAGAAGTAGATTCTCTCTTACAAGAAAATCCTGGGGAAGAGTGAAATGTAACATGCCTGGCCTACCAGGCAGTGGGGATCAGGGTAACAATGTACACACATACATACGTAATGATGACAATTTCATAAAGGAAGGCAACATTAAATAGCACTTGAAAGAAATGAAATAAATGACATTAGGGTCACTGTTTTAAAATTAAAGCATATATATTTCCACTATTTATCACCCAGTAAATTACAAAAGTGGAATGCTGCCTAGTAGTATTTCCATGGGCAAATCACCTAATCCCTAAATACTTCAAATTCTTTATCTGTAAAAAAAAAATACTTACTTCCTGTATTATGGTAAAAGAAATACTATATGAATTGTTATTTTTAAGCACCTAGTTGCCAGTTGCTGAAGTTATTTTTTAAAATAGTTTATGTTTTCAAAGTGATTAAATAGTATTATCATTAACGATTAGACATTATGAATTTTTTCTAAAATCAAAATAAAATGTAAATTCTGGAACTTGTGGACTTCATTATATAACACTGTAAGGGTGAGGGCCAACACTTTTATCAAGATTTAGCATCTCAGTTGAATCAAGTAATTTAAGTTGGCCCCACAGCTTCACCAAATCATTTCATCTAGATATAAGAAAAAATCTGATTGAGCAAGTAGTTCATACCCTATGGAGACTATATAATTAGCAGGCTAATTTAAAAGCATTTACTAGGATGATGGAGAAAACTCCCAGACAAACCTCTGAGAAGAAATGCAGTGATCAGGAGATGACAAGATCCTCTGACTTCCCCCTTCTAAGCCCCTGACCTTTGGCCAGAGGAAGATTTTGCAAATTTTGAAGAGTGGGGTAATTTTGGACTTCACATTGGCTCCCTGGTCTTCACAGTATTCCCAAAACAACTGACATCATTAATGAAGGGCAGACTAGATATTCTGAGGAAAGAGAGCTTTATGATTCTACAGTAAACACAGAAAAAAGGCACACCATTCCTAAGGAGAAATCAGAAGTTCCTCACATGGGAGAAAAAAGGACTCCAGTAACTAAGAGCTATGAGTTACCTTTTTGCCTTTTATGCTTTCTAAGCCCACTTTCCCTTGGATTCTGGTGGGCAAATGTGTTATATGCCATTGAAAATGTTTTCTCCCAATTGTTCTTAATTAGAACCTCATTAAATACCCTTTTCTAAAAGTTAGATTAAGTCTTTCTAACCAATTTGTGTCAACTGATAATGAGGCAGCACACTGGTGAGGGTTTAAGATCTATAGGATTAGAAAAATACTTCCTACCTTCTTGGATTCTGAATATTCATTCTTGGTAGAAACAATATTTAACCTTCACTCCCTATGAACATTGGGCTATATATTTAAATAGCATGAAGACATTCCTCAAGATTTGATTGGCCTAAGGGACTAAATGCTCAGTTACTTGACATCACCTGAGTATAGAGCAATCTTGGGGGCCTGGAGGGAAAGAAGAGTGTGTTTTGAAGGTTTGTCTGGTGGATCATGATCCAGGCAAAAAAGCTTCACACAGTTGAATTAACTTGAGGTGTTCTCTGTGCCTCTGCTTGTTGAATATCCTTTTTTTGTGGCCAAGTAAATGTCCTTTTTGAAAACTCTTGAATGATTCCTAGGACTATCTTATTTTATTTAAATGTTGAATCTAATCTACCAAAGTATTGGTATGAGTCAGGTCTATAAGCCTGGGAATGCCACAGAACCCTAAATGAAGATGCCATAACCAAGCTGTGAGTCCCTAATATGTCATTGTGAGGGGGGATTGGGTAACTCCAAATCTCATGATACAACAGAGTATTCCTCTTCTCAGGAGATGAGATGACTTTGTTCCTTGCCAAGGTCACCTCTTCCACTTTTGCCCATAACATCATCATTTTCTGCCTCCATAAGGACCTTGCTTAAATCCAGTATTCCATTTATTTCTCATATTCAATCTTTCCCTTGCTGGTAACTACTCTTTATTGCCTAGTATATGCTCCTCTCTCCTGTCTTAAAGAAATCTATTGCTTTTACTGTATAATGTCTCACTATAAATTACCTTATGTCTCTCCTCCTCTTCAATTCTGAAATTCTAGGGGGGGAAACAATGTAGACTCATGGCCTCCATTCCTTTATATTAATTCACTCAAACAAAAACTGTCTGGTTTCTGTCACCTCCACTACCTTGAAAGTGGTCCCTTTGAAAGGCTATATCTTAGTCTTAGCCTTCTTTGTTCTGCAGCATTTGTCACTGCTGACTCCATCCTCAGACCTTTTGGAGATGGTCTTCTTGAGGTAACTCAAACAGACTAGCAAGAATTGATTCTTAGATTTTTCAGTGCAAACATTTATATCTTGGAAATTAGCAAACATGTAAATCAGGGTTTCATTAATATTTTTGTTGTCAAATTTAAAAAGTATCACTAATGTTGATGATACAAAAGCATGTAAGGTGTTTACATTTTCCCGGAAAGAAATGGTTGTTTAAGATTTCTCAGAACACCCCTGGTCTACACTTTTGCTTTCTGTAATGTTCCTTTCACCTAGTTTTCCTACAATCACTTTGTTTACTTCTGGTTCTGTGCTGGTTTAGGTTAGAGTCATAGATTCACACCTAGAAAGGACTTTGGATTTCATTACCATGCTCTTCTTTACTTGATCTCTTCCTCTTCTCTTTCTATTGCCTTCTTTCCCTTGGCAACTTCATTCACACTCAAGGCTTCAATTAGCCCATCTCTGCTATATAAATACAAATTAAACATTATTTTGCTAATTTAATAGTCCTGGAGAAAAGATTGTTCTGTTGTTATTGAAAAGCAGTTTTATAGCTGTAATAGTCCTACATTGTTCTATATGAAACCTGCTGTTCTTTCACAAGGATTCTAGATGGTGCAATGGTTAAAGTGCCTGGCCTGAAGTCAAAAAGACCTGAGTTCAAATCTGATCTTACTAACTGCATGACCCTGAGCAAGTCACTTAATCCTGTTGACTTCAGTTTCCTTATCTGAAAAATGAGCTGGAAAAGGAAATAGAAAACCACTTCAATATCCTTGCTAAGAAAAGCTTCAATGATGTCATGAAGAGCTGGACATGGTGAACAAAAGCAAAATTTTGTTCACAATGGAGCTGAATAACATAATGTCTTTCAAATGGGACAGTAGCAGAGAGACTCACCTAGATGTAATCTAAGCAGTTATTTAAGTAATAAGTTCAGTTCAGAGAATCAGATGCTATGATCCATGATGACTTGGAATTTTTTTTTTCTGTGAATTAATAAGAGGGAAAGCTCTAAAGACTTGTCAAGTACAGTGGGCTGGAAATCAGAAAATCCTTAATGAACTCTGGGATCTTAGGCAACTGGACATAACAAAGGGTGAGTTGGAGAAAAGTCCAGAAGATCTTATTTCAAACATTTATCTCTGAAAACCCTGAGCAAGTTATTTTACCTCTCAAAGTGTAATAATACATGATTCACTCCTTCCTCATAGTATTATTGCTTTTATTTGGTTATTTTATCTAGACTTGTGATCTTATGGTAGAAACTATCCTTGAAGAAACTTCCTCCATCAATAAATATTGGCATCTATTCTGGACCTTATAATGTTAGAAAATTTCCGAGGGAACCTAGAAATTAATAGATTTGCCCAGGATCATACAGCAGTTATATTTCAAAGACAGAAATTGAACTTGGGTCTTCCTGGGGTTTCTATCAAGTATATTACAGATAGATTTTAAATATATATAGTATTATATTAATGAAATTATAATATAATATAAATAATAATATTAAAATGTCATATGTAAACCTTAAAACTTTATGTAAAAATCAATTATTGATACTATTATTACTTGGTTCCCATCATATTTTGCATTAGGGTTCAGATAGAAATAATCCTGAAACAAGTCATTATCCTGATATTATTGTAGCTTAAAAAATTTATATTAAAGTTTGTACTCTCTAGGCTACTGAAAGCATCTTTACTTTAGTTCAGCCTTGAGACTAATGAGATAGAACAAGTTTCATTCATCTTTGTTGACCACTCTGTGATACAGCTATTGATTGTCTGGTTCTAAGTTAAGCTTATTTCAACCCTTGGTCTTAGTGGGTGTTATGGCTGAAAAATATATCCCATAGAAAAATGTAAATGCAAATGGAAGAAGAGTATTATTAGGTAAACTTTAAATCACAAAATTCATTTTTCAATCACATCCACGAATTATGGAAAAAGTTTTAATGAAATGAGTATATTTCTGATTTCCATAATAACAATCAATTGAGCTTGAAAAAATAGTCAAGTATTGTATCTTATGCAGATAATTACCTCATCCTGTACCATGTGACTGTGATCTCAAGCATGTTTCTATATTTTGGAAAATGTCTTGCTCCATGGCAACATGAGACTATGAGATGGGCTAAAAATATTGCTAAATCATATGAATCACTACTATTTCTCAGTAGTTGTGGATAAAAATTGAGACCATGATAATATCCTCAATCCAGTATAGTTTATTGATTGAATTCTCTTGGATATTTTGGGTGTACTACTTGTAATGTGGAGATTAGTAAACTACCAATCCTCTGAGAGAAGAAATTATGCATTGTGAGTATTTGGTTAATGCTCAATTTTTCCAGCCTGGAGAAATGTGATGGGGTTTTTTTTGTTTGTTTAAAAGGAAGCAAGTTGTACACAATAAATTTCCAGTTGCATGTGCAATCATCTTTTTTTATTATACTATGTTATGGAAATGCTTGTTTTATTCATATGCTTCAGTACTTTTGAAAATATTTGTTTAATGCATTAGTTTACATAATAACAATCACATGAATATAACAATAATCACAACAAAACGTTTTTCTTGCTACATAAAATAAAAATTGTTTTAAAAGGCTTATTTAATTTTTGCTTCACTCATTTAATTTCTTCTTTGTATTTTTCTAATATACATAATATATTACCATAATTCTACATGTATATGATTCATAAATAAATGTACATATATTGAGAGAACATTTATTTTTTAAACTGAATGTGTTGTGTGTTCAGAAATGTTTGTAAGTCATAGTCTAATGGTGATAACATTCTGTGACTCTAACTAAAGTAAGTTACTTGGTAGCGGTATAATGGGAGAAAAACACTGAAAAATGAACACAAGCCTGACTATAAAAATGTTTCTACAGGATTATAATATTCCTTCCTCTCTCCAAAAATGCTAAAATTAAAGGTAAAATCAATATATTTACATACTACACCAGTCAAATCTCAGTCCTAGGGTCTTCAGATCTTGTCACATTAACCCAGGAAGACCACTGTTCTGCCCCAACTCTTATTTGGTTTTTCATGGGCCTCTGTTCATCCTGAGGTATGATTTTGTTTTATTTGTAAGGGAACTAGGGAGATCCTTGAATTTTTTGACCTACTCTACCATCTTCCCAGAATCCTCCTACAGGAAATGTTTTAAATGACAGCACATATGTAAACTATATCACAGTGCCTAACTCTTCAGAAGAAGAGATGGGAGGGAGGGAGATCTTGCAAAAATGAATGCTAACAATTTTCTTTATATGTACCTGGGGAAAAATATTATTCAAGTAGAAAAAAAACAAAAATGTCAGAGAAAAAAATGAAATCTCACCAAAAATATCACCAAAGCATATAGACCTTCAGTCAAGAAGTATCCTTTCTCCACTTTCCATCTCTTGATAAAAAGAGCCAACACCAAAGACTAATTTCAAGGGACTCAATAAAGACAAACTTTAAATATAAACCATATATATCTAAGCATGTTTACACATGCTTAACTGTAACCTGATTGGGTGAAGTTGAAAAGGAGGAAAAAAGGAAGGGGAGGAAACAGGAGAAGAATAAAGTAAAAAGTGCACAACAGAGAACAAAATAAAACCTGTAAGGAAGCAAAGATGGGCAATTCTGCATACAATGTCTTCTATTATTCAATATGTTTCCTTAAAATGAAAATTTGTTACATATTTTGAATCCTCCCATGTGTTCTTCTGTGCACATGGCAATATTTTTTCTTTTTTTGTTTCTTCTTTTATGCATATTTTAAATAAATAAGTTTTTTTTAAAAAAGGAAAAACCTATAAAACATATTTCCACATTAATCACAGTTGTTAAAGAAAGAACAGATCAAAAAGAAACAAACATTAAAAAAGAATATAAGGGAAAAATATGCTCTGATCTGCTTCCAGAATTGATCACTTCTTTATTTGGTTATAAATAACATTTTCCTTGATTAGTCTTTTATAGTCATCTTGGATCACTGCATTGCTGAGAAGAGTTCAGTCTATCATAGTTGATGATCACACAATGTTGTTATACAATGTACAATGTTTTCCTGGTTCTGCTCATTTCACATCAGCATCAGTGGGTACAAGTCTTTCCAGATTTTTCTGAAATCTGCCTGTTCATCATTTATTATTGCAAAATGGTATTTCATTAACATTAATATCCCACAGCTTGTTCAGCCATTCCTCAACTGATAAACATCCCCTCGTTTTCCAATATTTGGCCAACACAAAAAGGGATGCTATGAATACTTTTGTACATATAGGTCCTTTTTCCTTTTTTATGATTTGTTTGGGATACAGAACTAGTAGTGGTATTACTAGGCCAAAGAGTATGCACAATTTGGTTGCCCTTTGGGCACAATTCCAAATTATTCTTCAGAATGGTAGGATCAGTTCACAACTCCACCAACAGTGCATTAGTGTTTCAATTTTCCTGCAGACTCTCTAACATTTATCACTTTCTTTTAATATTTTGGTTGAATTTATCAATTTCTGAGAGGGGACAGTTGAGATCCCCCACTGGTATAGTTTTGCTATTTTGTCTTGTGACTCATCTAACTTCTCCTTTAAGAATTTATATGATATGGGGCAGCTAGGTGGCGCAGTGGATAGAGCACCAGCCCTGAAGTCAGGAAGACCTGAGTTAAAATCTGGCCTCAGACACATAACATTCCCTAGCTGTGTGACCCTGGGCAAGTCACTTAACCTCAATTGCCTCAGCAAAAAGCAAAAAAAAAAAAAAGAATTTATATGATAGCATCTTGGTGCTATCATCTAAATGTAGATGATACTACTTGGTACATATATGCTTAGTATTGATATTGCTTCGTTGTCTATGATATCTTTTAGCAAGTTGTAATTTGTGTTCTTATATCATTTAATTAGGGATACTCTGGGTGATATAAGGAATCATGCAAATTTGAGACATAAATAAAAATTTTTAATTAAAAGGTGAGCATGTACAAAGTCAAAAATGATCTGGATTGCAGTCCAGTAGCCCCAGTTTCAGATACCTCCATAGCAGGAAGAACAATTAGTGAGGCTCCATTTAGTTATAGAAAGACCAAGTCAAGTTTCCCATTCCTGCATTTTCTACATAGAAGGAATAGACATAGTTATCAAAAATGTTTAATTGGATTTAATAAGCATAATAATAACAGAGAGGGCAAAAATGTCCATTCAGGTTTATGAGTTGCCTAAAAGATTGGGACTGTAGCTTCCAAACAGAGCTGTGAATTTTACATGGAGAAATGTGTGATACGAACATCGACTATGTCATTTGCAAGAGAAGAGGGAAGCAACCCTAAATGATGTTAAGGGTCCATAGCGAATGCAAAAGGAACTTGTATAGAATGGAGTCAAAAGAGCATTGTTAAAAATCCAAGATATCTCAGCAAAACGAGAAACCATTGCAACATTGAGAAGAGATATAAGCCCTCATTCTCTCTCTCTTTTTTTTTCTTTTTGCTGAGGCAATTGGGGTTAAGTGACTTGCCCAGGGTCACACAGCTAGGGAATGTTAAGTGTCTGAGACCAGATTTGAACTCAGGTACTCCTGACTTCAGGGCTGGTGCTCTAACCCCTGCGCCATCTAGCTGCCCCTATAAGCCCTCATTCTCATTTCTATTCATGTCCAAATTGCAAGTCTATTTATTGAAGTTTTGAAAATGTGTTTAGACAAAAGGAAAAAACTGTAGTAGGATATTTTCATTGAAGTCACATCTCCTGTATCCTATCAGATGTCAGTTCTTAACAATTAATTCTACCATTGTAACATCTATCTTATACCCACTATCCTCTCACAAGTACTACTACAATAGCCTAATTTATCTCCCTGCATCATCTTTCCTTTCTCCAATTTATTCTCCACTCAGCTGTCAAGGTGATAATCCCAATATCATAATTCTGACAATATACAACACTGGGCCATAAATTTGATGTTTAAATTCAAGGTAAAATCTTACATTTGGGGACAAATATCAGCCTCACAAGTAAAAGATCTGGGAATCAAAGAGATAATTTAAAAAAAGTACTTATTTGTAAATATGCATATATAAGTATATGCAAATGTGTACACATACATGTATACATATATGCATGAATTGATATAGATAAGTATATCTATATCAACTCTTTTTGTGTTGGCAAAGAATTGGAAATTGAGAAGATGCCAATCAATTGAGGAATGTAGCATATGATTATAATGGAACTGTGCTATAAGAAATGATGAGCAAGATAGTTTCAAAAAACCCAGAAACTTTTATAAGCCGATGCAAATTGAAGTAAGCTGAACTAGAAGAACAATGTGTACAGTCATAGAAATATTTTAACAAAAATCAGCTGTGAAAGACTTACCTACTCTGATCAAGACAATAATCTAAGACAATTTCAAAGGACCTATGACAAAAAACACTATTCCACTTTCAGAGAAAGAATAGATGAACTCTGAATGCAGATAGAACCATCCTTTTTTTCACTTTGGTTTTCTTGTTTATGTGCATGTGTTTTCTATTGCAATGTGATTAACACGGAAATATGTTTTGTACGACTTCACATGTATTACTGATATTGTATTCCTTGCCTTCTCAAGAAGAGCAAGAGGAAGGAGAGAAAAAATGTAGAATTCCAATTTTTTAGAAAGGAATATTTAATTTTTATATTTAAGGGTTCTGACAAAGGCATAATTTCTAAAATATATAGAGAAATGACTCAAATTTATAAGAATTCAAGACATTCTCCAAATGATAAATGGTCAAAGGATATGAAAAGACAATTTTCAGATGAAGAAATTAAAACCATTTCTAGTCATATGAAAAGGTGCTTTAAATCACTATTGATCAGAGAAATGAAAATTATGACAACTCTGAATACCACTACACACCTCTCAGACTGGCTAAGATGACAGCAAAAGATAATGACAAATGTTGGAGGGGATGTGGGAAAACTGGAACACTAATACATTTTTGGTGGAATTGTGAATGGATCCGGCCATTCTGAACAGCAATTTGAAACTATACTGAAAAAGTTATCAAACTGTCCATACCTTTTGATCCAGTAGTGTTTCTGTTTGGCTTATATCCCAAAGAGATCTTAAAGGAAGAAAAGGGACCCAAGTGTGCAAAAATTGTTTGTGGCAGCCCTTTTTGTAGGGGCAAGAAACTGGAAACTGAGTGGATGGCCATGAGTTGGAGAATGGCTGAATAAATTATGGTATATGAATGTTATGGAATATTATTGTTCTATAAGAAACGATCAGCAGGATGATTTTAGAGAGGCCTGGAGAGACTTACATGCTGATGCTAACTGAAATGATCAGAACCAAAAGATCATTATACCCAGCAACAAGAAGATTATAAGATGATCAATTCTGATGGATGTGACTCTTTCCAACAATGAGATGATTGAGGCCAGCTCCAATGATCTTGTAATGCAGAGATCCATTTACATCCAGAGAGAGGATTGTGAGAACTGAGTGTGCATCACAACATAACGTTTTCACTCTTTTTGTTGTTTGCTTACATTTTATTTTTTCTAATTTTTTCCGGTGTGATTTGATTTTTCTTGTGCAGCAAGATAATTGTATAAATATGCATGCATATATTGGATTTAATATGTATTTCTACTATATCTAACATATATTGGACTACTTGCCATCTAGGAGAGGGGGTAAGGGAAGGGGAGGAAAAATTGGAACAAAAGGTTTTACAAGGGTCAATGTTGAAGAATTATCCATGCATATGTTTCAAAAATAAAAAGCTTTAATAAAAAAACTATATTTACATGTATTTGTAATAATAAAATAAAAGTTACTAAAATATGGGGAAAAAGAAACAAATGCTTAAAAAATATTTAAGTTCAATTGGGAAATATTTAACAAAATAAACATTATTATAGACAAAAAAAGAAAAAAAAAGAAAAAGTTGAAGGATCATGACAGAATTCCACTAGTAAATGCCTGGGGATTTCATTGTCCTTCAAGTTTAATGAGGTAAAGGCTCTCTAGGCCAGCAAGGGATTATACAATTAAAAGGAAGGAGTTAAAAGAACATTTCTTACATATTTCCATCAAAGTAAATATCAGAGAGGCTACTTAAAGTTCAGTTTTCTAAATAAAATAAAAGTTTCAGTATTCCAAAATTCACAGGAAAAAAAATAATCTAAGAAAATGCTATTATAAAGGCCCAGGCCCTAAAATGAGTGGCAACTTGTAGTAGGGAAGACTTTCTTTTCCTCTTGTGTCATGGCCTTTTGTGGTAGGCTGATGAAGCCTGTGGGCCCTATATAAAAATCATTTTAAGTACATAAAATAAAATACATATAATTACAAAGGAAATCAATTAAATTGAAATTGTTTGTTTTTTCAAAAACAAATTCGAGGGTTTAAACCACTGGTATAGAAAATAGAATGCTGGACTTAAAGTCAGGAAGACTTGATTTCAAATCCAACCTTTGACATTTACTAGCAATATAATCAAGGACAAATCATTTAATTTCTCTATGCCTTAGTTTTCTCATCTGTGAAATAGAAACCATAACATTATTATTTCATAGGATTGTGAAACTCAGATTAGGTAATTCATGTTAAGGGATTTATAAACTTTAAAGGATCATATTAATGTCATGTACTATTGTATCTATACAGAAATGTACAAAGTCTGGATATTATACAAGTGACATTTACTCTCATTGAGATTAAACTATTTTTCCCTTAAAAAATAAAGAAATAGCCTCTCTCAATATCAAGTGCCCAAGATGGTACCAAGATGGCACAATGAATAAGAGACCAACATGGGAATTTTTCCTTGACTTTATCCATCCAATGGAAGATTCAATCTTTGGTTCTTGATATTTTAATATTTTCTCTATATATAATCTACAGTTATTCTCCATAGAATTACATATCTTAGAAGAGATGGGGAAGGCTTACCTCCTTAGGCTCTTAGGGGTGATAGCAGAGCTTGGAGCCCCACTCAAGATGCCCAAATCTGACTATCCCCAGATCTTACACCTCTTGGTCAGTACACCTTCCCCCCCTTCTCTTTTCTTTTACATGTCATTACCTTTTCTTTTTATTCACTGGTCCTGTTCCTGGCTCATTGATCTCTAATGACTTAATTTTAAAGATGTTCAGAGAAGAAAAGCTGCAGGTGGTGAGTATCTTTTTCATATGGAATAGAAGGACATTAAAACTCTTTGGGGCCTCTCTTTCCCCTGTAAATAATTGGAGCATGGGATTTTTAAACTCAAACAAGAAAATCAAGGAAACCTCATAACATTAGAACTTGTTCTGCTTTCTAGAATCCCCAAATCTCAAAATTAGAAGGAAACCCAGAAGCTATCTAGTTTAACTCATAACTGACTGAAAATCCTCTCTACAAATAAGAAGTCACCCAGTTTTCACATAAAAACCTCCCATGGTAGGGTACATACAACTTACCTCCTGAGACATGAATTAAGGGTACAACTACTGGAGGAAAAAAATGGCTTTCAACCAAGTTTGTCCTTGGATAAGAAAAAATCTAATGAAGAAAGTCATGACTTTCAGAATCTCAGAATTGAGAGTATCTGTGATGCATGGGGTCAGCAGGGAGAAGCCAAAACAATACAATATGCTCAAAACTAAAGATTGCACCAAGAAACTCCTGGTAAACATACCTGAAAACAGCAAGTTCTGGGAGAAGAGATAAGCAAGGAATAATCTGAGTAAATAATAGAAAATGCTGAATACAATTATGCAATGCTTTGAGGTAAGAAAAGATTAAGAGATAAGCTTGATTTTAAAAATTCCCAAAACAAGTATAGATAAAGCCTTAAGAAAATAGCAGTCTGGCCAAAAGAAATATTTAAGTTCAATTGGGAAACATTTAACAAAATAAAAATTATTAAAGACAAAAAAAGAAAAAAAAAAGAAAAAGTTGAAGGATCATAACAGAATTCCACTAGTAAATGCCTGGAGATTTCATTGTCCTTCAAGTTTAATGAGGTAAAGGATCTCTAGGCCAGCAAGGGATTATACAATTAAAAGGAAGGAGTTAAAAGCAGGTCTGGAAAAAATGATACAAGATATAAATGAAATCTGAATTTAAATAACTGCTAAAGTAAAAAATTGTAAAGAGAATAAAAAGCTTAAAAAAGATAGAAAACCTTTCCAAAGTAGAAAATTCCCTGGAAAATAAAAGGAAACTATCATAACTCAACAAGAAAGAAAAAGATAAAGTGGGGGAGGGGTGGAACCAAGATGTTGGGGAGGAGATATGCCTTTAGCTGCTCTCTCCCATCATCTCTCAGATCAACATCAAATCAAGTCTCTGAAATGGTTCTGGAATGGCAAAACCCACAAATATTTGCAGTGTAACAAATTTCCAGCAGAAGATATTTTGGAAGAACTTCAGAAAAGGTCTGTTTCAATCAGTCAGAGGTGTGGGGAGCATAGCATACTAGAAAATTTACCAGGAGGCTCTTAGCCAAAATACAGCAGTGTTGGCTACTCTGTCTTGGTTACAAACCAATGGATCAGCAGATGAGCTGTGAGATATTCAACACAACTGCAAAAGGCAAATAGTGAGCCTCTGTACCCCAGAATAATGTGGGACTTGGCCGCACCCACAGAAGTCAGCAGCACTAACCCAGCATACCTGCTGTCAACTGTAGAGGAAGCTTAAAACAATCTCCCCTTTGCCCTAAGAGCAGACCTCAACCTTTAAGCAAAAAAAGTAAAAAGAACTCTGACCATAGATAATTTTTATGGAGAAAGAGTAGAACAGACCTCAAACCTTGAGGTCACTAAAAGCAAATCATCTTTAGATGAATCCCCAAAAGTTTATATGAGTTGGTTACCATATCACAAGGCTCTCTTGGAAGAATTCAAAAAGGATCTTAAAAGAGTTAGAAGAAAATAGGGAAAGGAAATGAGAACATTGCAGGAGAAATTGGAAAAGGAAATGCAGAAATTATTTGAAGAAAACCCCTTACAAAATAGATTTAGTGAAATGGAAAAAAACATACAACCCCTTACAAAATACATCTGACAAAATGGAAAAAGAAAACAACTCCTTGAAAAACATAATTTGTGAAATGGGAGGAAAAATCTACTGAACAAAACAACTCATTTAAAAATTCAATTGGCCAATGGCAAAAGAAGCTTAAAAAAGTAGCTAAAGAAAATAATTCACTAAAAATTAGAATTGAACAAATGGAAATAAATGACTTGGAAAATACCTTATTGGAAAAAAACTGACATGGAGGATAGATCTAGGAGAGACAATATAAGAATTATTAGACTTCCTAAAAACCATGATGAAGAACCTAAACAATATTTTAGGAAATCATCAAGGAAGACTTCCCTGATGTCCTAGAACCAAAAGGTAAAATAGTCATTGAAAGAATTCACTGATCACCTCCTGAAAGAGGGTGATGAAAACTCCAAGGAATATCATAGCTAAATTTCAGAATTATCAGATCAAAGAGAAAATATTGCAAGCAGTCAGAAAGAATTCAAATATTGAGAAGCCACAATCAGGATTACACAGGACCTAGCAGCTTCTACTTTAAAGGGTCCAAAGGGCCTAGAATCTGACATTCCAAAAGGCAAAGAAACTAGGAATGCAGCCAAGAATCAACAATCCAGCAAAACTGAGCATCAGGGAAGAAAATGGATATTCAATGATAAAAGTGAATTTTATTTATTTCTTATGAAAAGATCAAACCTGGACAGAAAAGTTAATCTTCAAATACAGAACTCAAAAGAAACATAAAAAGGTAAAAAGAAAAGAACTCTTGAGAGTTGTATCTCAGTTATGGGTATACTTAGAGGGTGCAGGTAAAATTTCCTTTTGTTGTAATAACTAAAAAAGAAACCAGAGGTGAAAAGGGGATTGTACTAGAAGAAAAAAAGGGAGATAAAATGTGGTAAATTATATCTCATGAAAATGCCAAAAAAGACCTATTATAATTGAGGGAAAGAAGGAAGGGAATGAACATTGTGTGAATCTTACTATCATCACATTTGGCTCAAAAAGAGAATATAAGACATTTATCTTCACAGAGAAACTTGTCTCACCCTAGAGGGAAGTAAGAGGAGAAAGGAGAAAGGAAAGGGGGAGGCTAGCACAAGTTAAAACAGAAGTAGTAGGGGAAAGGGATAAGAAAGGGGGAAACTGTAAAAGGGGAGGACTGTTTAAGGGAGGGGTAGTCAAAAGCAAAATACTGGGGAGGAGGGAAAGGGGGAAAGGAAAGAGAAAAGTACAACTTGGGGAAAATAAGATGGTGGGAAATACAAAATTATTCATTTTAACTGTGAATGTAAATGGGATGAACTCTCCCATAAAATGGAAGCAAAGAGCAGACTGGATTAAAAGCCAGAATCCCACAATATGTTGTTTACAAGAAACACATTCAAATCAGAGTGATACATACAGAGTAAAGATAGAAGGCTAGAATAGAATCTATTATGCTTCAGCTGAAGTAAAAAAAAAAGCAGGAGTAGCTATCTTGACCTCAGATCAAGCAAAAGCAAAAATCTAATTAGAAGAGAAAGGGAAGGAAACTATAATTTGCTAAAGGGTACCATAGATAATGAAGTAATATCAATACTAAAAATATATGCACCAAGTAGTATAGCATCCAAATTCCTAGAGAAAAAGGTAAGAGAGCTGCATGAAGAAATGGACAGCAAAACTATATTAGTGGGGGATCTCAACCTTGCTCTCTCAGAACTAGATAAATCAAACCACAAAATAAGTAAGAAAAAAGTTAAGGAGGTAAATAGAATTTTAGAAAAGTTAGGGATGATAGATCTTTGGAGAAAATTACATGAAAACAGAAAAGAGTATGCTTTTTCTTGGTGGTACATGGAATCTACACAAAAATTGACCATACATTAGGGCAGAAAAACCTCAAAATCAAATGCAGAAAGGCAGAAAAATTGTTGCATCTTTTTCAGATCATGATGCAATAAAAATTACATGTAATAAATGGCCAGGAAAAAAGACCAAAAATTGAAACTAAATAATTTGATCCTAAAGAATGAATGGGTGAAAGAACAAGTCATAGACACTATTGATAATTTCATTTAAGAGAATGACAGTAATGAGACAATGTATAAAAATCTATGGGATGCAGCCAAAGCAATTCTTAGAGGAAGTCTAATATCTCTAGATTCTCACTTTCATAAAATATAAAAAGAGAAGATCAATGAATTGGGCATGCAACTAAAAAAGCTAAAAGAAAGGAACAAATTAAAAAACCCTAGTAAATATCAAATTTGAAATTCTGAAAATAAAAGGGGAGATTAATAAAACTGAAAGTAAAAAAAACCTATTGAACTAATAAACAAAACCAAGAACTAGTTTTATGAAAAAAACAAGAAAATAGATAAACCTTTAGTTAATTTAATTAGAAAAAGGAAAAAAGAAATCAAATTGTTAGTATCAAAAATGAAAAGGGTGAACTTTCTATCAATGAAGAGGAAATTAGAACAATAATTAGGAGCTATTACGCCAATAAATATGACAATTTAAGTGGAATGGATGAATATTTACAAAAATGTAGATTGCCCAGATTAACAGAGGAAGAAATAAAGTTCACTTTAGAAACAGCAATTGAAAAAGCTATTAATCAGCTCCCTAAGAAATACTCACCAGAGCCAGATTGATTTACAATTTTTTATAAATTCAAAGAACAATTAATTCCAATATTTGGAAAAATAGGGAAATAATAATCCTACAAAATTCTTTTTATGACACAAACATGGTGTTGATACCTAAACCAGGTAGCGTCAAAACAGAGAAAGTAAATTATAGACCAATTTTCCTTGTGATTATTGATGTAAAAATCTTAAATAAAATATTAGCAAAGAAATTACAAAAAGTTACCTCCAGGATAATACACCATAACTAAGTAGGATTTATACTAGGATTGAAGGGGTGGTTCAATAGTAGGATAATTATTAGCATAATTGACTATATCAGTATCCAAACTAACAAAAATCATATGATTATCTCAATAGATGTGGAAAAAGCATTTGACAAAATCCAACACCCATTCCTATTAAAAACACTAGAGAGTATAAGAACAAATGTTTTGCTTAAAATGATCAATAACATCTATTTAAAGTTATCAGTAAACATCAGATATAATGAGGATAAACTAGAATCATTTTCAATAAGATCAGGGGTGAAACAAAATTGCCCACTATCACCATTACTATTTAATATTATATTAGAAATGTTAGTTTGGGCAATAAAAGGAGAAAAAGAAATTAAAGGATCTAGAGTATGTAATGAGGAAACTAAATTAATCATTCTTTGCAGATGATATGAAAGCATACTTAAAGAATTCCAGACAATCAACTGAAAAACTACTAGAAACAATTCACAAAAGTCCCGCATCAAGAAATACAAAGAGAAATTCCATTTAAAATAACTGTAGATAATATAAAATATTTGGGAGTCTACCTTTCAAAACAAAATCAGGAACTATTACAAAACACTTTCCACACAAATAAATTCAGCTCTAATCCCTTGAAAAAATATCAAGTACTAATGGGTCAGCCAAGCTAATATAATAAAAATGACAATAATACCTAAATTAATCTACTTATTCAGTGCCATACCAAACATTCAAGAAAATACTTCTCAGTAATAGAAAAAATAATAACAACATTCATCTGGAAGAACAAAAGGTCAAAAATGAAAAAATGCAAATGGAGGTGGCCTAGCTGTACCAGACCTAAAAGAATATTATAAAGTAGCAGTCATCAAAACTATTTGGTAATGGCTAAGACAGAATAGTTGATCAATGAAATAGGTTAGATTTACAGGACAAAATAGTCAATGACTATAGTAATGTAGTGTTTGACAAACCCAAAGACCCCAGCTTTTGAGATAAAAACGCACTATCTGACAAAAACTACTGGGAAAAATGGAAGTTAGGAAGGCAGAAGCTAGGTATTGACCCACACCTAACACCCTATAACAAGACAAGGTTGAAGTAGGTTCATAATTTAGACATAAAGAGTGATATTGTAAACAAATTAGAAGAACAAAGGATAGTTTACCTCTCAGATCTGTGGAGAAAAAAAGGAATTTTTGGCCAAAGAACTGGAGTGCATTACTGAATACAAAATAGATAATTTTTATTATATTAAGTCAAAAAGATTTTATACAAACAAAACTAATAAAGACAAAATTGGAAGGGAAGCAACATACTGGTAGAAAATTTACATTCAAGGGTTGTGATAAAGGACTCTTTTCTAAAATATATGGAGAATTGCCTCAAATTTACAAGAATTTAAGCCATTCTCTATTGATAAATGGTCAAAGAATATGAACAGACAATTTTCAGATGAAGAAATCGAAACCGTTTCTAGTCACATGAAAAAATGTTCTAAATCATTTTGATCAGAGAAATGCAAATTAAGACAACTCTGAGGTACTGCTACACATCCCTCAAATTGGCTAAGATGACAGGAAAAGATAATGACAAATGTCAGAGAGAAGGCAGGAAAACTGTGACACTAACACATTGCTGGAATTGTGAATTGATTCAACCATTCTGGAGAATAATTTGGAACTATGCTCAAAGGGCTATGCAATTGATCTAGCAGTGTTTCTACTGGGCTTGTATCTTAAAGAGATCATAAAGGAAGGAAAAGGACCCACATGTTCAAAAACATTTGTGACAGCTCTTTTTCTAGTGGCAAAAAACTGGAAACTGAGTGGATGCCTATCAATTGGAGAACAGCTGAATAAGTTATGGTTTATGAATATTATGGAATATTATTGTTCTATAAGAAATGAAGAGGAAAATGATTTTAGAGAGACCTGCAGAAACTTTCAGAACTGATGCTAAATGAAGTGAGCAGAACCAGGATATTACTGTACACAGCAACCACAAGATTATAGGATGATCAATTCTGATGGACATGATTCTTCTTAACGATGACATGATTCATTCAGGCCAGTTCCAATGATCTTATGATAAAGAGAGCCATTTGCATCCAGAAAGGGGACTCTAGGAACTGAATGTGAATCACAACATAGTACTTTCACTTTTTGTTGTTGCTTGCTTGCATTTTATTTTCTTTCTCATTTTTTTTCCTTTCTGATCTGATATTTCTTGTGCAACATGTTAATTGTGGAAATATGTATAGAAGAATTGCATATGATTAATATATATTGAATTACTTGCTTCTAGGGGAGGAAGGGGGAGAAATGGAGGGAAAACATTTGGAACACAAGGTTACACAAGGGTTAATGATGAAAATCATTCATGTATATGTTTTGAAAATAAAAAACCTTAAGAAAAAAAATTTTAATTGAATACCAATTTTAAAAATTCACTTTAAAAAGGGGCAAAGTGAAACAATTAAACAACTTGCGGGGGAGGGGAGGAATGAAGTATCTATGCTAAAAACAACTAACCTGAAAAATAAGTTGTAGAGACTTCATTTAAAAGGCATAGGAATTACTGAAAACTATGACTAAAAAGAAATTTGGATATCACATTTCAAGAAATCATAATAGAAAATTGCCCAGATGTGTCTGTAAGAAACAAAGGTTCAAAGTAAAAGTAAAATCTGAAAAAAATGCTAAAATTAAAACTCAGGAATGTCATGCTTTTAATGCAAAAAAAGCATTGTGAATAGTCAGAAGGAAAGAATTCAAGTACTAAAGGAATAATAATCAGGATTATGCAAAAATGTTGCAACTTCTGTAAAGATAAGAAAAAAGTGTTGAATATAATATCTCAAAAGGCAAAAAAGAAAGACATATAAGCAAAAACATTTTACATTGCAAAATTGACTATAATCCTACTGAGGAAAAAATGAATCTTTAATGACATAGAGGATTTTCATGTATTCTTGATAAAAAAAGATCAGAGCTGAACAGATTTTTGAAACACAAATACAGAGAAACCTGGAAAATATATTTGAATAACTAGAAGGTGCTAGATGATGATGACTATGGAAGTGTTCAGCCCATCTCTCTAGGATCATGTCCTTAAAACTAATTAATTTGGCTCTATCAGCACTGTGTAGCTGAAACGAACCATGAGTCTTTGGTTCAAAAATAGGTTTCAGCGCATCATAAAAATGCTTCAGATTGTTACTATCAGTATTAAAGTAAAATTTATCTGCCCCTTTATTAAACCAAGAATGCTACATCTAAGTTTCAATTGTACTTTACTTTTGTGGAATTGAATGCTACCTTCTCAGAGATAGATGAACTATTCTCCTGGTACACTCTTTAGAATTCTCATTTTTCATTTAGCAACTTCTGAATTTTCCCATCAATTTAATCAGACCAGTCTTAATGCTTGCGAGTATTCTGACCTACATGAGCAAATGGAGTACTGTACACCAAATTTCTGAAAGGTGCCCACTCTTTTTCTGTTCCACTATTGCTAACTGTGTGTTGGTTCAATTTACCCTCCAAGTTAGCAACAAATTGTCCTCTCTCAGAGAAGTGCTCTAATCTATTGACATTAATTCTTCTAGTAATCTTTTTGCCTCTGTTTTTGTTGAAGCTGCCTCCATGCTTTTGTTGAAGGCAAATATTTGACCTGTTGATCTGTGATCATTCTAGCATCAATGTCGAAGCTTTTGATTGTTTACTTCAAGTTGAAATCAATTACTCCCTAGCTAAAGTTCCAATTCAAGAAGTGGTTTTGAATATCATTAGAGTACATTACAGCAAAGCACCTAGTGCTGATTCTATTCCAGCTGAGATTTACAAGTTAAGGGACCCATTGATAATACAAAATCTGACTGAAATTTTCCAGATTATATGACAAGGACATTATACCCTATGAATTCAAGAATGCTTCTATTATCCATTTCTATAAAAAGTCCTCTAAACTGGTTTTGGAGTCAAAGAAAATATTGCAACTATTTTGGAGTACAACCCATTTCTAGAAGAAGTTACCTTGGAAGAACTTCAGAACAGATCTTTTTCAATCAGGCAGGGGGACAGTCTGCCAAACCCAAATGGCAGCACAGGGATACCAGGGCAAGGAGCTGGAGTGGAGTCAGAACGTTGTAGCTTCCATGCAGCTGGGAAGCTTCTGTGACTCTCTTAGGCCATTCTGTCCTGATTGCAAGCAGGTGATTTGGCAGATTTGCCTTTTGTAAAAGGTAAATTGTAAACCACTGAGCCTGGAAGAACTCCAGACCTAGCCCCAATTACCCAGCACCAGAAATCAATCAATAGAAATGCCCCAGAGCAAATTAAAACAGCTGTTACTACTTTGCTTTGAACAGATCTCAAGCCTTAAAAAATGAATAAAAAGAACAACAACAAAAAAAGAATTCTCACCATAGACAGCTTTTATGGAGAGAGAGAACAGACCTCAAATCCTGAGGTTCCTAAAGGTAAAGCAACTACAGAGGAAACCACAAGGGGAGACATAAGCTGCTCCCCATTTCACAAGGCTTTCCTGCAAGATTGTATAAAGAATCTTAAAAGAGAGTTAGAAAAAATGGGGAAATGAAATGAGATCATTGCAAGAAGGAATGGAAAAAGCATATAATGCCCTACAAAAAAAAAGATATGAAAAAAGACACCAATTCACTGAAAAACAAAACTTGTGAAATAAGAAAAAAAGGCAATGGACAAAAAATTCAATTGGCCAATTACAAAAGAAGCTTAAAAAGGTAACTAAAGAAAATAATACACTAAAAATTAGAACTGAACAAATGAAAGTGAATGGCTCAATAAGACTTCAAGAATCATTCAAACAAAAACAAAAAAAAAATGAAAAAAGAAAAGAAAATATGAAATATCTCCTAGGAAAAACAACTGACCTGGAAAATAGATCTAGAAGAGACAATCTAAGGGCTACTGGATTTCCTGAAAGCCATGATGAAAAAAAAGAACCTTAACACTATCTTACAAGAAATCATAAAAGAAAGTGCCCTGATAGTTTAGTAACAGAAAGTAAAATATCCATCAAAAGAATTCACCAATAACTTCCTGAAAGAGACCCCAAAATTAAATCCCCAAGGAATATTGTGGCTAAATTTCAGAACTATTGCACCAAGGAAAAGATATTCCAAGCAGCCAGAAACAATTCAGATACCAAGGAGCAACAATTGGGATCACCCAGGATCTATCAGCTTCCAATTTAAAGGATCAAAAGGTCTGGAATCTAATATTTCAAAAATCAAAGGAACTTGGATTATAGCCAAGAATAAGCTATCCAGTTAAAATGAGCCTTATCATTCAGGGAAGAAGATGGACATTTAATGATATGGGCGAATTTCAGCTATTTCTAATGAAAAGACCAGATCTGAACAAAAATTTTGACCTCCAAACACAGAACTCAAGAGAAGCATAAAAAGGTAAAAAGGAAAGAATTCTTGAGAACTATTATGGATATACCTAGAGAATGTGGGTAAAAATTTATTTTATTTTGATAATATGAAAAAGGAACTAGAGGTGGAAAGGGGATCATACTGCAAAAAGTGGGAAAGGGAGGTAAAATAAGGGAAATTACATCTCACAAAAAGGCAAAGAAAACTTATTTTAATTGAAGGAAAGAAGGGAGGAGGATGAGCATTATATGAATCTTACTCCCCTCAGATTGGGCTCTACGAGAGAATATCAGACATATTTGGTTTCACAGAGAAACTTGCCCCATCTTATAGGAAAATGGGAGGGAAAGGGAAAAATGAAAGGGAAAGACAAATAGGAGGGAAAATAGAAGAATTAGGGGGAAAGGTGTAAAAAGGGGGGAGAGGCTTTAAAGAGGGAGGACTGTTTAAGAGAGTTGGTCATCAAAAGCAAAATATTGGGGAGAAGGGAAGGAGGAAAGGAAAGAGAAAAACATAACTTTGGGTCAATAAGATGGCAGGAAATACAGAATTAGTTATTTTAACTGTGAATGTGAATGGATGAACTCTCCCATAAAATGGAAGTGAATAGCAGACTGGATTAAAAGCCAGAATCCCATAATATGTTGTTTACAAGAAACACATGTAAGCATAGTTATACATACAGAGTGAAGGCAAAGGGCTGGAGCAGAATTTATTATGCTTCAGGTGAGAAAAAAAGCAGGGGTAGCAATCCTGATCGCTTATCAAATAAAAGCAAAGATTAAAAGAGACAATGAAGGAAACCATATCTTACTAAAGGGTACCATGTAAACATATATGACCAAGTGGTATAGCATCCAAATTCCTAGAGGAAAACCTAAGAGAGATGCAAGAAGAAAAAGACAGCAAAACAATACTAGTGGAGGATCTCAACCTTGCTCTCTCAGAACTAGATAAATAAAACCACAAAATAAATAAGAAAGAAGTTAAAGAGGTAAACACAATGTTAGAAAAGTTAGGTATGATAGATCTTTGGAGAAAATTGAATGTATATAGAAAGGAGTTTACTTTTTTCTCTGCAGTTCATGGAACTTACACAAAAATGATATGTTAGTGCATAAAAACCTCAAAATCAAATGCAGAAAGGCAGAAATAGTAAATGCATCTTTTTCAGATCATGATGCAATAAAAATCACATGCAATATAAGGCCAGGAGAAAATAAAGCAAAAGTTAATTCAAAATTAAATAATCTAATCCTAAAGAATGAACGGGTGAAACAGTAAATCACAGACACAATCAATAATTTCATCCAGGAGAATGACAATAATGAGGCAACATACCAAAATTTGTGAGATACAGCCAAAGCAATTATAAGGGGAAATTTTATATATCTAGATGCTTGCTTGCATAATCAATGAAAGATCAATGAACTTGACTTGCACCTAAAAAGGCTAGGAAAAGAACAAATTAAAAACTTTCAATTAAATACCAAATTTGAAATTCTGAAAATAAAAGTGAAGATTAATAAAATTGAAAATAAAAAAACTATTGAATTAATAAATAAAACTGAGTTGGTTTTATGAAAAAATCAACAAAATAGATAAACCTTTAGTTAATTTGGTTAGAAAAAGGAAAGAGAAAAATCAAATTGTTAGTCTCAAAAATGAAAAGAGAGAACTTTCCACCAATGAAGAGGAAATTAGAGCAATGATTAGGAGTTACTTTGCCCAACTACACACCAATAAATCTGATAATCTGAATGAAATGGAGGAATGTCTACAAAAAATATATATTGCCCAGATTAAGAGAAGGGGAAATAAATTATTTAAACAGTCCCACTTTAGAAAAAGAAATAGAACAAGTTATTAATCAACTCCCTAAGAAAAAATCTCCAGGGCCAGATGGATTTACATGTGAATTCTACCTAACATTCAAAGAACAATTAATTCCAATATTATATAAAATACTTGAAAAAAATAGGGAAAGAAGGTGTCCTACCAAACTCCTTTTATGGCACAAATATGGTGCTGATAGCTAAACCAGGTAGGATGAAAACAGAGAAAAAAAACTATAGACCAATTTCCCTAATGAATATTGATGCAAAAATCTTAAATAAAATATTAGCAATGAGATTACAGAAAGTCATCCCCAGGATAATACACTATGATGAATTAGGATTTATACCAGGAATATAGGATTAGTTCAATATTAAGAAAACTATCAGCATAATCAACCATATTAATAATCACACTAACAAAAATAATATGATTATCTCCATAGATGCAGAAAAAGCATTTGATAAAATCCAACACCCATTCCTATTAAAAACACTAGAGAGTAGAGGAATAAATGGACTTTTCCTAAAATGATCAGTAGCATCTATTTAAAACCATCAGCAAGCATCATATGTAATGGAGACAAACTAGAATTCCCAATAAGATCAGGAGTGAAACAATGCTGCCCACTATCACCATTACTATTCAATATTGTATTAGAAATATTAGCTTTGGCAATAATATAAGAATAAGAGATTAAAGGAATTAGAGTAGGTCATGAGGAAACCAAATTATCACTCTCTGCAGATGATATGATGGTATGCCTAGAGAACCTTAGAGAGTCAACTGAAAAACTACTAGAAACAATTCACAACTTTGATAAAATTGCAGGATACAAAATAAATCCACACAAATCATCATCATTTTTATAACCAACTGAACCAACAAAGTTCAGCAGCAAGATATACACAAAGAAATTCTATTCAAAATAACTTCTGATAGTATAAAATATTTGAGAATTTATCTGCCAAGGGAAAGTCAGGAACTATATGAACTGAACTACAAAACACTTTCCACACAAATAAAGCCAGACCTAATCATTTGGAAAAAATATCAAGTGCTTGTGAATAGGCCAAGCAAATATAATAAAAATCACAATACTATTTAAATTAATCTACTTTAGTGCCATACTAATCGAACTCTCAAGAAATTAATTTGCTTACAGATCTAGAAAAAATAGTAGCAAAGTTCATCTGGAAGAATAAAAGATCAAGAATTTCAAGGGAATTAATGAAAAAAAAAATGCTGGTGAAGGTGGCCTAGCTGTGCCAGGTCTAAAACTATATTACAAAGCAGCGGTCATCAAAATCATTTAGTACTGGCTAAGAAATAGAGTAGTCAATCAGTGGAATAGGTTTGGATCATAGGACAAAATAGGCAATAAGTACAGCAATCTAGTGTTTGACAAACCCAAAGACCCCAGCTTTTGGGTTAAGAATTCACTATTTGACAAAAACTTCTGGGAAAATTGAAAACTAATATGGAAGAAATTAGGGCTTGACCCACACCTAACACTACATACCAAGATAAGATCTAAATGGAACCATGATTTAGACATACAAAGTGATATAAGCAAATTAGAGGAACATAGGATAGTTTATCTCTCAGATCTGTGGAGAAGGAAGGAATTTGGATCCAAAGAAGAACTGGAACTTAAAATTGAGTACCAGATAAATAAATTTTATTATATTAAGTTAAAAAGGTTTTGTACAAACAAAACTAATACAGACAAGATCAGAAGGGAAGCAATAGATTCAGAAATCATGTTTACATTTAAGGATTCTAATAAGACCTCATTTCTAAAATATATAGGGAATTTATTCAAATTTATAAGAATTTGAGCCATTCTCCAATCGATAAATGGTCAAAGGATATGAACAGACAATTTTCAGTTAATGAAATTAAAACTATGTCTAGTCATATGAAAAGGTGCTCCAAATCATTATTGACCAGAGAAATGCAAATTAAGACAACTCTGAAGTACCACTACACACCTGTCAGATTGGCTAAGATGGCAGGAAAA
>JAJPUD010001644.1:221761-277945 GCA_023553655.1 Myrmecobius fasciatus | reverse complement strand
TGGTGGAACTATGAACCGATCCAACCATTCTGGAGAGCAATTTGGAACTATACTCAAAAAGTTATCAAACTATGCATACCCTTTGACCCAGCAGTGTTTCTACTGGGCCTATATCTCAAAGAGATCTTAAAGAAGGTAAAGGGACCCACTTGTGCAAAAATGTTTGTGGCAGCCTTTTTTGTAGTAGCTAGAAACTGGAAACTGAAAGGATGCCCATCAATTAGAGAATGGCTGAATAAATTATGGTATATGAATGTTATAGAATATTATTGTTCTGTAAGAAACGACCAGCAGGATGATTTCAGAGAGGCCTGGAGAGACTTATATGAACTGATGCTAAGTGAAATGAGCAGAACCAGATCATTATACATAGCTACAGGGCAACAACAAGACTACTCGATAATCAATTCTGATGGACATGGCTCTCTTCAACAATGAGATATTTCAAAGCAGTTCCAATTGTTCAGTGATGAAGAAAGCCATATATGCTGAGGCAGAGTCCTGTGGGATCTGAGTGTGGAGCACAACATAATATTTTCACACTTTCTGTTGATGTTTGCTTGCATTTTGTTTTCCTTCTCAGGTTTTTTTTTCTTTCTAGATCCAGTTTTTCATGTGCAGCAAGATAATTGCATAAATATGTATACATATATTGGATTTTTCATATATTTTAGCATATTTAACATGTATTAGACTACCTGCCATCTAGGGAAGGGGTGTGAGGGTAGGGGGGAAAAACTGGGAACAAAAGTTTTGCGAGGGTCAATGTTGAAAATTTACCCATGCATATGTTTGGGAAATAAAAAGCTTTAATTTAAAAAAAAGAACTTTAGAATTGATTATATGACAATGAGGACATTGGCAAAGAACCAACCAATGGCATGCCCTCATCAGGGAAGGTGATGTGCTCTATGAGGAAAACTGAATTGAATTAGCTCAGGAGAAATGTGAGATGTGCAAAGTTAGAGAAGCCATCCTAAATGTTAATAGAGAGTATTTGTGTCTGACCTGTGGCAGATCATTCAGAGTTCATATTAATCTGATCAGCCACAGTTGGACACATTCACCTTGACTTTAACATAGTGATATTATTTTGCTCCTCTTTGAGAACAAAGGATAACAGCTAACCAAATGATTATGAAAGACTTAGATTTTAATAAAAAAGAAGCAAATATTTCTTCAGAATTCTGTCTTCAAGTATCATAAATAAAGTTAGGTAACACACAAATACAAGAACTGGATGTGTTTTTGTTCATCTTAAGGAAGGAAGAAAGGAATACTCCAGGAGAGAAAAAGGATAATAAATTTAGTACTTTTACTTAATTGAAGTACAGAAAAGTAAAGTACACAGAGAAAGCTTCCAGCAAAATATAAAACTTATTTAAGTTATTTCTTTTAAAGTCATAAAAAGCATAGGAATAAACAGACCATTCCTTAATATGATAACAAATTTTTCTTTAAACCAAGAGCACTCTAGAGGCATAGGGTTAAGCCGAGAAGTAAGGCAAGCATTTCCATTGTTATCATTAATAATTGGTGTACTTCTAAAAATGCTAGCTATGACATTGACAAGAAAAATAAATTGAGAGAACATCACAATAAAAATTGCATGTCTTTTCTATTTCATCAATAGGATTATTTCTTGAAGAAGAAAAAGAATATTAATGAGAACACTGTGGGGAGCAAATATAGGAAATGTTGTTCATACTGAATGCTTCAAAAATTAGATCAAAATTGTAGTGAGAAAGAAAAAAAAAGCTTTACCAAAAATCACCTTCAGAAGAACCTGTTCCTGGCTAGCTTCATGTGGTTGCATCCGATGAAGAAAGTTATAACCTCATGATTGCCAGATTAGTTGAAATGAGGAAAGGTGTGAATATGAAAATTGAATGTAGCCTTTTCTTCAGGGTTTTACATATTTTAAATGTTCCCAAAATGAAATTTTATAGATGCATTTTAATTTATTAACTAATAAAACTCCTATCATTGTACTCTGAGGGGAAAAAAGGAAAAACAAAACTCTTATAACAAATAAATATATTGGTCAAGCAAAAGAAATTCCCATATTCTTTTGGGAATTTTTACTATTGGCAAGCTGGACAATGTGGATCTCATTCTGCACATTTAGTCCATCATTTCTATGTCATATCATTTTTTCATCATTTGCCCTCTGCAATAATGGTCTTTTTTTTCAATGATCAGAGTTCTTAAGTTTTATAAAGTTCATATTTTACAGTGTTGCTATTATAATGTTCTTCTCATGGTTCTCCTCACCTCATTCTGTATCAGTTCATTCAAGACTTCCCAGAATTCTCTAAAACCATCCTCAAGAAAGAGAAAAAATATGTATACATGTACAAATATATATGTACAAAAATAGAGCAGCTCTTTTTGTAGGCATTTAAATACAAGCAAGGAAAACAATCCCACCTTCAAAGAACTTATGCGCTAATAGATAGGGACAAAGGAAAGAAAAGAGAGAGAGAGAAATGCACTTTTGCAGGGATACTGTGGCTGGAAAGGAGAAGACGGTGAAGTCTGACAGGTGACAGAAGAGCTATCATGTGCATAATATGAGGCATGCATGATTGGAGTTCTTCCTAAAAGGGGATCCTTAAGAGGAAGTCACCAATAGTGCCAGATTTGTGTAGCACAATAGTGCAGCCATTAAGGAGACAGTGGAGTTGAAGAGAATGAGATGAAGCATAGTATATGAATGGTATAGTAGTATATATGTTGAATATATATAGTATAGTATACATGGTATACTATAATATACTATAGAATAGTAGTATAATAACCACCACAATATGTTGTGTTGATTTGGAAAATAGAAATTAAAAACCAGTCTGTATAGTAATAATTAAAGTTTTGGGTAGCATCTATTTGGCTCTGGCTCTGGCTCTCTCTGTCTCTCTGTTTCTGGCTCTCTCTCTCTCTCTCTCTCTCTCTCTCTCACACACACACACACACACACACACACACACACATAACACACTTCTCTCCTCTTCTATAATCTTATTTGCTTCATTTTCTGTTAGCTTAATGAGTTATTGTTGACGAAGGGACTGGAGGGAAAAAAGTCTCAAGTAGAAAAAATTGAAGTCAAAATTTAATTTGAAATACATGATAGATCCTTACTATGTCTCTCTCCCAGCCTCTTGCTTAACATCTAACCTAAGGGTAGTAGCTTCTCCCTTCTCCCAGGTGCCCCTTTGAGGCTTTTTTTAATAGGCACATCATTGGAAACCAACTTATATCATCCCTAGACAAGTGAAAGGAAAAAGTATAAGCAAAATCTTTTCTTGTTGATTTTGACAAACAGAACTATCCCCCTACTATCATGAAGAACTAGAGAGAATATGGAACCTAAAACACAATTAAATAAACTTAAAGGCTGATATTTTACTGTTTTTTTAAATCTTGCAATCACTGTGAAAATCATTAAGAGAGGCTATAAACTTTTAGAATATACTGATGGAGAAATGTTCACAATAACATTTTTCTAAAGTTAGCTGTTTGTCTAAAATAATATTCATTCTGCCAGCAGTTTGTTTTTCCCCTGATAAACAAACCCCTGATAAACAAACCCAACTAAATAGTATTTTTCTCTGTTCCCTGATATGCAACTCTGCTAATTCCTGAGAGGAGGGCAACTCCAAATCAGAGTATAAGAATACCAGTCTCAAAAGGGCACCCTCACCTACACTGGGATCACACCTTTCTGTTACTTCAATCCCTTCATACTACATAGATCCTCTGTTCATCTCTGTGTTCATCAATGCAGGCTCTTATTTGAATTATTCTCTGTTAGTGTATGAATGTGTGTGCATATGTTTTGTTATTGTTGTTAAATTGATCTCCTTCCCCATTTTCCTTACTCTTTCTTTCTTTATACATCTCTTCTCCATTGGTTGCAATAAAGCTTTGTATTGAACCAATTGAATCAATAGCACAGAAGACTAATCCATAAAGTACTTACTCAGCACCTGTCCCCCATGAGTCACTATACTCTGCCCTGGCTACATAAATATCTCATGAGATAGAGGATCCTTTGGATTGCCAAGACCTAAGACACATTTACCTTTACTATACAACCAAAAGAAACATTAGCTCAAAAACAAATAACATTTCATCAAATAAATAGTAGAGAAAATGACAAGACAAGATTTCTCACACACAATAGATATAGTCATCCACAAGTTATTGTGACACCAGTGGGATAAGACACACACTCAGAGTAACATTTGTCATAGGGGAATATGAATGAAAGGGCTCATGTCATGACCAAAAAAAATTCTCTGATGCCTTAGGATGGAGATAGTGGTATCCTACCTACTCTGGAAACCTAATCATTAATCAGCAAATTCTACAAATTAGGGCTTAATTTTTTTTTGGTCAATTGTCTAAACTTAAGAAATTGTAGGGAAGAGTATTGATAATGCAGATTAAACTTAAAAGTGTGTCCTAATGTACATTTTTTAAATGGAAAGTCACTTGTTCAGTACATGCCAGTGGGTAGGAGTGTAGGCACAGCAAGTGAAACAAAGCTAAACAGAGGGGAATGTCTTTCTCAGCTTAGCCCCTCTGCCAATTAACTCATCCTTTCTGGAGGCTGTACAAATCAAGTAATTATAAATGTAAAGAGCTAAAGTAAATAGAAACAAATCAATTCTTAAAGCACAAACCCTTCAAGGCCCTAAAATTTGGGCATCATAAGGAAAAGTTTCTGTCTCATAACTCTCATAATAATGATTTTTTAATTACCTGAAAAGGGTCGAGTAATACCCTTACTAGAATAATAAAACTTTTAAAAATATATATAAAAAGAGGGGAGGATTCCGAGAAAATGACAGAGTAGATCAGAAATCTTTCATGTCTTCAAACTTCCTTCAAATCATTGCCTCAGAACAGCAGAAATAAAGATACAATAAAGTAAAAGTTCTCCTGAAATAATTTTAAAAGACCCCAAGAAAAACCCAACCTCCAAGGTCAATATTTTGACCTGATTGAAATATAAATGTAATATTGAAATGTAAATAGGCCAACTTTGCAGAATCAACAGACAATAAGCCTGAGCTGGTGGGGGGAAGGGGTCACTGGGATAAGATGCAGCCTCAGCCTTAAAAACTTATCTCACAGACACGGTGGAGGTATAGTTGAAGATATAAAGCACAGGTGGACTAACCAGACACATCCCAGGCTGTGACTATGGGGAGGAAACACACCTGGTGAGTACAATAGTGAGGAGCAGGGATCCTGTTGGCTGTAAGGATTTGCAGAAGAACAGAGTCCCTCATTTTAGGTCCAGGACAGAGAAGACAGCTATAACTTGCAGCCACTGGATGGACTGTAGGAAACAACAACATTTGTGGGACTGTGTAGCAGAGAGCCCTAGCCATGGCTTAAGAGTGGAAAAGAGAGCCCAAGGTTGAGCCCAGAGACAGACCTTAGAAAATATGCCTAAGAAGGACCTAAAGTTTAGAGCATCATTCCCCATACCTCTGGACTACAACTTGATAACACTAATGTCTGCTAAAAAGAATAAAACAAACATAAATAAATATATATATAGATAAGCAAAGGGGAAAGAACCCAACCATATATAATTACTATGGAAATGTGAATATCTGGGTACATATTCAGAGGAAGTTAATGGCAATCAAAAAAAGTTACATCTTTTTCAAGGAGAAATGTTGAATGGTCCCAAGAACAAAAAAAATCTTGGAAGAACTTAAAAAGAACATTAAAATCAAATAAAAGAGATTGAGGGAAAATTAGAAAAAATTAGAAAATTATGAAAAGAAAGCCAACCAAATAGAAATAAGGAATCAAAATAACTCCTTTAAAACTAAAATTGGGTGAAGAGAAGCTAATTATGTTCCAATACATCAAAAAATCATAAAACAAAATTTAAAAAATTAAATAATAAAAGAGAATGTAATACATTTCATCAGAAAAAGAAGTGACCTAGGAAACAGATCTAAAGAAATAATACCCTAACACCACATACCAAAATAAGATCTAAATGGGTTCATGATCTGGATATAAAGAGTGATTTTGTAAACAAATTAGAGGAATGTAATATAGTTTACTTCTCAGACCTGTGGAGAAGGAATAAATTTATGTCCAAAGAAGATCTGTAACTCCTAATTGAACACCAGATAGATAATTTTGTTTATATTAAGTTAAAAAGTTTCTGTACAAATAAAACTAATGCAGACAAGATTAGGAGGGAAGCATCAAATTGGGAAATCATCTTTACATTTAATGGTTCTGATAAAGGCCTCATTTCTAAAATATATAGAGAATTGTCTCATATATATAAGAATTCAAGCCACTTTCAATAGATAAGTGGTCAAGGGATATGAACAGACAATTTTCAGATGATGAAATTAAAACCATCTGTAGTCATATGAAAAGTTGCTCCAAATCACTATTGATTAGAGAAATGCAAATTAAGACAACCCTGAGGTACCACTACATGCCTGTCAGATTGGCTAAAATGACAGGAAAAGATAACAATGAATGTTGGAGGGGATGTGGGAAAACTGGGACACTAATACTTTGTTGGTGGAGCTGTGAATGGATCCAACCATTCTGGAGAGCAATTTGGAGCTATGCTCAAAAAGTTATCAAACTGTGCATACCCTTTGACCCAGCAGTGTTTGTACTGGGCCTATATCCCAAAGAGATCTTAGAAGAGGGAAAGGGACCCACATGTGCAAGAATGTTTGTGGCAGCCCTTTTTGTAGTGGCTAGAAACTGGAAACTGAAGGGATGCCCATCAGTTGGAGAGTGGCTGAATAAATTATGGTATATGAATGTTATGGAATATTATTGTTCTGTAAGAAATGACCAGCAGGACGATTTCAGAGAGGCCTGGAGAGACTTGCATGAACTGATGCTGAGTGAAACGAGCAGAACCAGGAGATCATCATACACAGCAACAACAGTATTACATGATGATCAATTCTGATGGACATGGCTCTCTGCAACAAAGAATTGTCTCAAACCAGTTCCAGTTGTTCACTGAAGAAAACCATATACACCCAGAGAGAGGGATATGAAATATGGACCACAACATAACATATTCATGATCTCTATTGATATTTGCTTGCATTGTGTTATCTTTCTCTGATTTTCTTTTTTTTCTTGTAGATAGGATTTTTCTTGCATAACTTCTCAAGTAATTCAACATTATTAACATGTCATAGACTTCCTGCCATTTAGGGGAGGGGAGGGGACTGGGGGTAAAATTTGTAATGGAAAGCTTTGTAAAGATCAATGCTGGGGAACTACCCATACATATGTTATACAAATAAAAAGCTTTAATTAAAAAAAAAGAAAACAAAAGAAATGAAAAACTAAAAAAAAAAGAAATAATACAAGAATAGTCAGACTAACAAAAATTATGATTAAATAAAAGAATCTTGATAAAATATTATAAGAAACTATCATGGAAAATTTCCCTGGAATTCTAGAACAAAAAGGCAAAATAGAAATAGAAAAAATAATGATCACCACCTGAAAGAGATCTCAGGAGGAAAACTTAGAGAAATATCATAACCAAGTTTGAAAGGTCTATAGTTGAGGAGAAAATATTGGAAAAACAAGAAAAAATTAATTTAATTTAAATATCATGAAGCTACAATAAAGATTATGCAAGACCTATCAACTATAACACTGAAGGACCATAGTTCTTGGAATACTATAATCCTTAGGGCAAAACACCTGGAGTTATGACTAAAGGTAACTCACCCAGCAAAGCTAAATATAATCTTGAATTTTTAAAAATGGAAATTTAATGATCTCAAAGCTTTTCAGACTTTTATCATAAAAACTTCAGAATCTTAAGAGAATATTTGACATATAACATCCAGGAGAATTATGTAAATATTAAAGACCAATTATAAGGAGCTAAAATTAGAGTTGTACAGGATTAGCAGCTACAACAAAAAACTGCAAGTGCTGGATTTTTATACATTTGTCAATTAAAAGAACTAGGCCTGTGGCCACAAATATTATATCAAGCAAAATTAACCAAAACATTGGATGAAAAAAAGGGGACATTTAATGAACTTGCAGATTATAAAGATTTTCTCTCAATAAAACCTGAACTCAATAGAAATTTTAGCATATAAGAACCAATATCAAAGACTAATTTCAAGGGACTCAACAAGAATAAACTGTTTTATGTTTTATATATGAAAATGTAAACCATATATCTAAGTTTGACATCAGTAATTGATTAGTTCAAAAGAAAGACTGGGAGAGAGCTGAGTATGATCTGACTCTAAAAACAGAACTATCTAGAAAAAGGTAAAAATAGTAATTATGCTATATAAATGAGGTGCAGAAAAAGAAATGACACAGAGGTAATAGATGAGGGATGAGGGCTGGTAATTCTAGAAACCTATAATAGGGAACTATGCATCTATGTACCATGAAGGGTATAGCATCCCTCCAAAATCTAGACAAAAATAAGAGAGAGGATAAATCAGGGTACAGAAAGACATATAGATTTAAGGCAATGGAATAAGATACATAGATTACAGGAAAAGGGATAAAGAGAGCAGGAAAGGGTGGCAGAGGATGAAGTAGGATAGAGAAGAGTGCTTAGATTAATGGGAGTGGGATAAATTATGTAGATTAATGCACATGGGATAAAGAGGGAGAGAAAGGATGGGACAGGAGAAGATAAGGGAGGGATCCATGAATGGGGGAAGGCAATAGCAAGGCAAATTAAGGACTAGAAACAAAGTAGAAGAGTTATCGGGGATAAGAAATAAGAGAGAAACAGAATAACAAAAATTAGGAGTAGAATATATTAGAAAAACAAATTAGGGCTACTAATCATTGATCTCAAACAAAACCAAACTTAAAGATTCAATCAAGTGAGAAATTTACATTATATGTCAGCCACATTAATATTGTTTTAGAAACATGATTATAGGGGTAGCTAGGAAGTGCAGAGGATAGAGCACAAGCCCTGAAATCAGGAGGAAACTGAATTAAAATCTGGCCTCAAACACTTAACACTTCCTAGCTGTGTGACCCTGAGCAAGTCACTTAACTCTAATTGCCTTAGCAAAAAAAAAAAAAAAGAAACATGATTATATATTATAAAGACATGTATGTATATGCATGTAGGTGTGTGTATGTCTATATAGATAGATGTATGCCTTTGGGCATGTGTAGATGTGAAAATATACGTGTGTGTGTGTGTGTGTGTGTGTGTGTGTGTGTGTGTATCTAATTGTAGCCTGCTTGGGGAGGTGGAAGGGATGAAGGGGATAGGGAATAAAGCAAAAAGTACACAGCAAAGAACAAAAGAAAAACCAACAAGGAAGCAAATTAAAGATGGCTCAGTCAAGAATATAATGTCTTCTACTATTACAGGTTTTCTTGAAGTGAAAATTTATTGTTACATACATTTTGTTCTGTTTTTCTTCTTTTTGTGTCTTTCTTTTTCCATTTTATTTTTTCTTAATTTGTAATTAGTTTTAAATAAATATTGTTATGAAGACCAAATTATAAGGCCAAATTGTTCACTTCATATATGTGAACACAATGAGCAATTCTTATGATCGTTATCATTATTTGGGTAGTCTGAAAGAAAGTTATGAGGCTGCACTGAGTGTGATGAGGTGATTCTAAAAAAAAATTGTGGGGAAATATAAAAAGTAGTAATTATCTCATACAAAGAAAGCATAAAAGGAAAATGGATTCAGAGGAAGCTAGTGTGGGAGGGCACTTAGTATTGGAACTTTACTCTCATTGGGAAGGGGCTAAAGAGGGAATAATATGTATGTGTATAATAAAAGTCTTTTAAATTAAGAAAGAAATTAGAAGGCAAGGGGATAGAGTGGGGAGATCATAAAGGGGGGACTCTGTGGGTAGGTTAAGGAAAAGGAAGACAAGGTAGTGGGTAGAAGTAAAGGAAAAGAGTGAGGGTGAGAAAGATATGAGGAAAAAGAGGAAGGAGGAAAATAAATAAGTAATTGTAGCTTAGAATGTGAATGGAAGGAATTTTCCCACAAAACAGAAATGGATAACAGATCGAAAATTTGAATTCACTAATTATAAATTAGAGATAAATGCAAAGATAAAAATGAAGGGCAGTAGTAGAATTTAGTATGTTTAAAAAAGGGAGTAATCATTATCTCAGAAAAAGTTAGTTAAAATAGATTTAATCAAAAGTGGAAAATGGAGAAGCTAAACTATGTGTCAGCAATATTATTCACTGGGTTTTAGACAATTTTAAATACCTAGACAGTATAAAATAACTAAGTACTTACATACCAAAACAGACACAAGAACAATATGAACATAAATATGAAACACTTTTTGTACAAATAAACTCAGATCTAAGTAATTGAAATAATATTTATTGTTCATGTATAGGTAAATCCACTATAATTTTTAAATGAAAATTTTATCTAACTAAACTATTTATTCAATATCATTTCAATTAAATTACTAAAAATTATATTACTAAAAAATTAATTACAAAGTTCATGTGAAAGAACAAAAAGTCTGGATCTTCAATGAAAGCAGAGGAAAAAGATGTAAAGGGAGCAGATTCAGCAGTATCAGGCCTTAAATTATATTATTATAAAGTGAGAGCATTGCTGAAATGTAAAAAAAAAAGGATAATTTCAATTATTTTAAATTAAAATTTTCTTATATAAATAAAACCTATATAGTCAAGAACAGAAGGAATGCAGAAAATTGGGGAATGAGAGAACTTTCATAGATAATCTGTCAGATAGGGTGTGATTCAGTTGAAATATTGCTATGTTGTAGGAAATGATAAATTGGTTGATTTAGAAAAAATATGAAAAATATGGATATATGAAGAAAGATGCTATCTACCTTCAGAGAAATAGATGAAAATAAATATAGTATAGTCTTATATATGTGCAGTATATATGCATAATTTATGGGTATTTGTGCTTCATACACACACACACACACACACACACACACACACACACACAGTCAATCTAGTACCAAACCCTCTGATTCATTCCATTGCAAGACACCAGATTGGCAATTCTGAACTGATAATGGAGTTTCTCCATCAAAAAATTATTCTCCCTGGTACTCTTTCTTAAAAAGAAATAAAAATGCTTCCAAAATGGCTTGGTCTATTCATGAGATGCTTTTCAGCATGTAGACCTATTAGAATGACCCTAGGAAATCATCACAATATCAACTAGATAATACTAGTGTGAAGTCTCATAAAGATCTTTCCACAATAATGGGAAGATTTCAAGTAGTCAGAGATGTTGAAGGTCATCTCAGCATTCAAATAGACATCTTTTCACTTTTGATCTAGTTTCAATGACAAATGAAAGATGTATTCACCATTTCTGTTCTATCATTTCCAGTGCCAGTCATAAGAGCCTGTGAAAACATAGGTTAGGAAGAGAGGCAGGGATTGAGGTGCAAAGGAAGTAAGGGAGAGTGAAAGAGAAGAAAAAAGCAAAGAAGGAAGGAAGATGAAGGGAGGGAGGGAGATGAAGGGAAGGAGGAAGAGAGAGAAGGAAAGAGGAAGGAAGGAATGAAGGAAGGAAGGAAGGAAGGAAGGAAAAGAAAGAGGAAGAGAGGGAGGAGGGAGGGAGGGAAAGGGGGAAGAAAAGAGGAAAGGAGGGAGGCAAGAAGGAAGGAAGGGAAGAAGGATGGGAGAGAAGAAAGAAGGAATAAAAGAAGGTAAGGAGGAAGGAAAGATAGAAGCGCTGTCAATGTTAGCAGAAGTATATTGTTTGAGGCAAATGGTCAGTATGAACTTCAGTTAGAGCCTTCAAAGTAGGAATTTTAGCCATAGGGGCAGAAATAATGGGTGAAGGAGAGGTGAAAAAATTGGCAAATGACCACTAGAGGGAAGCAGAGGGATTTATACATAGAGAAAGACTTTTGGGGAGGAAAGGAGACCACTCAGGGGGAGTGGTAGTAATTTTAGTGCCTTCTAAAAATTTCTGCTTTGGGAAAGAAATTAGAAAGGATGAATGGGGGTGGATATAGGGAATAGCAATAACAATGGCAAATATGGATGGATGGATGTGTCTGTGTGTGTATACACATATAAATACATATGTATGTGAGTTACATATGTATAGATAGAGATATGCAGAGAAAAGAAGTATTTATTAAATTCTTATTGTGTGCCTGACACTGTGCTAGACACTTTTAAAATGTAATTTCATATGTATGTTTACATATTTCATATGTAAAATGTGAAATCATATTTTATATAGAGGCATACACATAGATAGTATAGGTGTCTGTCTTGCTGTTGTTTAATTATTTTTCAATTGTATTCAGTTCTTCATGACTTCATTTGGTGTTTTCTTGGCAAAGATACTAGATTGATTTGCCATACCCCTCACTAGCTCATTTTACAGATGAGGAAACTGAGGCAAACAGAGTTAAGTGATTTTATCAAGGTCACATAGATCTGAGGCCAGATTTGAATTCACAAAGATTAGTCTTCCTGGTCCAGGTCTAGCACTCTATCCACTGTGCCACTGAGCTGCCCTGAAATTCATAGAATAACAATACTCAGCTTCATTTTGTCATTGTTTCCATCTACATTGTTAAAATTATGGTTTATGTTGTTTTCCAATGAAGCTATTTACACCAATTATGCATCTGTCCAAAAGCCTTGTATTCACTTACAATTTTGAGATTTATAGTATTACCCTGAGAAGATGGGATTTTATTTTGGGGAACAGTTTGAGATCATTGAAAGGGCTGTATTATTTCTCAACTGCATTTACGATGTCTCTCCCTCCTATTCAAATTTTAGCCAACTTCATTGTCCACTTGCTGAACTTTCATAAAAATACTTCAGACTTTAAAAGCATTGTAAGGCTTATATTCATCACAGAAGAAACTAATGTACAAACCAGAAAGCTATTATATTGTCTCTACTATTTCTTTGCATAATCAATGATGTCACCAAAGCCTAATTTACCAAGATTCCTGCCAAGTTTTCACATTTGCAAAGTCACCTCAGGACCTATATAATCCTGTACATCCTCCTGATATTTCTTGACTTTTCATTCTGTCCACCTCCTGCCATAAAAAATAGGCTGTGCTTGGAGGAGGGATGTTGTTACTGAGTTAACTGTTGCTTATGAGGAATCAGTATAGTGAAGAATTATGTAAAGGAGTAAGGAGAAAAAAATGCATTAGGAAGGAACCTCAGAACTTGGACATTAGGAAAATAAGTACCAATAGTAATGATCTCATATATAAGTACTATAATGTTTCTCTTCTCCCTGGACTATTTGCTTACACCTTCCTTTTTTTCCTGTACTTAAAAATACTTCTGACTACTCTCTCAGTTCCCCCTTGTTTTCTCCCAATTTCCTCCCTTCCTTTCCTTTCTAGGAAGACTCCTAGGGAATATGTTATATCTTATGGAAATATGCCAATCATTTTAACTTATCTTTTACATTTATATTTTAGTTAGTATTTAATATTTTACAGGCTATAAAATAATTTTAGGATATTAAAATTCACTGCTTTGTCTTATATTATTTTGATCTTCAATAACAAAGATTTTGATTAAAAGAGGGCATATAGGATATAGTCTTTTATTAAAATTTTATAGCACTCTCTTTTTTTTCTCTTCTCTCACTATATATGTACATCCTTATATTTTCTGATGATTTATATGTAATCACCAAAATCACATTGTAAATAGATGTGGGCATCCCAACTACTACTGATCACAGAGCAACCAACATGGATCAAGAAAAATTTTAAAATATAGAAATCCAGGTGAGGAGATGAAAGTCACCTGGGGAAATAATCAGGTTCTATAATATTGTCTGCTGCTGGGATTTTTCTTAGGATACTTTCAATGAGCCTGCAGAAAATAAGATTAGTAGGCATAATTGTTTGCCCTTCTTTTGTATCCCCACCGTTTAGCACACTGCCTGGTATGTAGTAGATGCATAATAAGTATTTATTGACTGACATTCCAATAAATTAATTCAACTTCACAAAAAGCTTCCATCTGTGCAATAGTCCATGGGACATTAAAAGAAATAATAAGATTATAGTGATTTGTTCCCAGAACCATTACTAGCTGGAACCTATCAGAAAAGATGAACATAAGATCATAAAAATAATGATGATAATAATCACTGCCACCATCACCACATCCAAAGCTAATTCCTTGTTCTTGTTATAAGGAAAAGGGTGGCAACAGCAAAATAGGAAAATGTCAGCTAGGACAATGCCCAATGGAAGAGCTTTTGGACTCTTACGATCAGCTTGGTAGCTATGAAAAACTCATCAGGAACTCAAAATGCTGATAGATTGTATCCTAATAATACCTCTGATAGAATCTGCATCATAGTCAGTGAATATGAAAGACTCCTGAGAAGTAAAAAAAATAATTGAAACACCATCACAGACAAACCAAAAATACGTGGAGTCGTCAAGATGGTCAGTTTCCCATAAAAGATAGTGGAAGTAGAGGTAATCTCTCACGTTCTGGTACCCACATTTTCCCCATGACTCCAAATCTAGCCCCTTTTTATTTTTATCACTGATTCTCAATCCACAGAAAAGGTAGCAAATCTTCATTAGAAAGAGGTAGTTCTCTTTCCAGACTTTTTACTATTCCTCATGTTCACAGTCTTTTTCCTGACCAATCTTTTTCTAAAGTCATCTTCAGGAATAAAGTTTTCTAAATGCTCCAATTGTTAATTGGAAGTTGTGAGCAGCTCTGAGATCTCATGTCTTTTACCCACAACTGCTTTCACTAGCAAGCTCAATTGCTAATGGAAAAATCCAGAGTTTACTCAAAATCCCCTTATTTCACTGTCTAAATACAGAGGAAAGGGGGTAAAAGGATAAAATTATAGAATCACACCTTCATCAAGTATCTGCCAAAAAACCCTTAGATATTTCTATATGTGAATACTTTAAAAAAAAACTGATTTCATGGGCTTCAGTGTTCCCTTTAACTAGGCACAGTACAATTGCAATTCATGAACTAATTGAAACATTAAAGGAACTAAGGTAATGATCATGCAAAATGCTAGTCTTTCTTTATTTTCCTTAATAGAAACAAAGAATAGACTTTATTTTCCCCTATAGGAAGAAAATACAATAATAACAATACTTGATTCATAGCCATAAACAGTTACTCACCTAAAATGCTATTTTAAAAACTAAACAGAAAAATTCTGCAAGCATTTTATAATGCAATATAATTAATTTCCCATTACCATAAATGTAGAAATTCAACAATGGTAACAAAATTTGTTCATTAAAGTATATTATTAAGTGATAATGGTGATTCTGTTGAAAAGTATATCAAGTTATTATGTTTTCCATGTTTCTGTTTCTCAGTCCTTAATCTTTTAGATCATTCTTTTGAGGGAGGGAAGAAGGGATGGAGAGTTAGTGTTTTGTTGTATGTTCCCAGAACTGGAAAAATAGAAAGGAAAACTTTTGAAAAGAATGGAATATATTTTGCATTGATTTTCATCTCATTGGAATGAAACTTCATTTAATAGTATTCAGTTAACAATAATAAACCCTGCATAATACAGGGTTTCCTTTGATAACAGAAAGGACATGCCTGAAGATATCAGAGACCCTTAGGGGATGTCAAGATCAACTAACAGACTATAATAAGAAAGGAGAAATTTGAAAGGACTGAAGCAGATAGAACATAATATAATGTCATGGAAGAAGCTGGGGATAGAGTCAGTAGGCCTCAATTAAAGTTCTAGTCTGACTATTTATTATCTATGTGATGTTAAACCACTCATTTCTCATGACTTTTTCATTTTCATCATATAATTGGAGGGTTTAAGTTTATGGGATCTTAGTCTTTTTTGTATCATGGACCTATTTGGCAGTCTGAAGGACAGAAACTCCTCAGAAAGTTTTTTTTTAATTCATAATTGAAGAAAATGCATATATATAACTAGAGATTAATAAAAATAATTATGTAATTCTTTTCTAACCAAGTTTATGGACTCTGAAGTCTATTGTTTTCAAAAGCTTCTGAAAGATGATCCTTAGGTTCCTTTCCAGTTCTAAAACCCATGATCCTATGAGGATTTGGATTGGCATCAGAGCAAGAAGGAATTGCACCTAATATTCTCATAAAATCACTAAGCAGGGATAGATTAGAATAGAGAATGGACATACATGCATTCCATGAGTTAAGAAGACAAATTTAAGGCTAATTCAATTTCATTCCACTCAGTTCAACAGAGCAATGCCTGCTTTCTGCCACACGTGTGTGTGTGTACATATATACAGAAAGAAGGAAGGAAGGTAGGAACGAACGAACGAATGAACAGAGGGAGAGAGGAAGGGAGGGAGAAAGGAAAAACCTGGACAACCATTTTCAAGAAATTTTCAAGGAAAACTGCCCTGATACTCTAGAACCAGAAGGCAAAATAGTCATTGAAAGAATCCATGAACCACTTCCTGAAAGAGATCCCAAAATGAAAACCCCAAGGAATATAATATATAAATTCAAGAATTATCAGGTCAAGGAGAAAATACTGCAAGCAGCCAGAAAGAAACAACTTAAATATCAAAGAGAAATAGTGAAGATTCCACATGATTTATCAGCTTCTAGATTAAAGGATCAGTGGTTTTAGAAGATGATATTCCAAAAGGGAATGGAGCTTGAATTAAAAACAAAACTTAACTACCCAGAAAAACTGAGTGTAATCTTTCAAGAGAAAAGATGGGTATTCAATGGAGGAGGAGACTTTCAAACTTTCTTGATGACAAGACCAGTGCTGAACAGAAAATTTGATCTTCAAATACAAGATTCAAGAAAAGCATAGAAAGGTAAACAGAAAAGGAAAAGGAAAAGAAAAAGAAACACATTATTCAATAAAGTTAAACTTCTTACATCCCTACATGAACATGACACTTGTAATTCAAGAATTGTATCTTTATTAGGGCAATTTGAAAAGATGTACATGACTAGAGGGTTTGGGTAAAAGTTGACTTTGATATGTTGGTATTTTTTAAAATAAGGGCTTAAAAAAGGTTTGTACTGGGAGAAGAGATAAGGAGGAGGCAGAAATCGCATCACATGAAGAGACACAAATGGATATATTATAGTAGAATAAAAGAAGGGAAAGGAGTGAGCAATGTTTGAACCTTATTCTCATCAGATTTAGCTCAAAGAGGGAGTGGCATAAACAGTTACTATAGAAATTTATCTAGTCAAATAGGGAAGTAGAGGGAAAGGGAAAAAGAAAATAGAAAGCAGAAGTAGGAGGGGAAAAAGGAAAGAAAGGTAATGCTTATAGAAGGAAGAGCAGACTGAGGGAAATGGGAAAAAAAGATGGAGGGAAATATACTAATGAGGAGGAATACAGTGAAAGGAGAGAGAAAAGTATAAATTGGTGGAATAGGTTAAGGGAAATACTCAGTAATCATAATTGTGAAGGTGAATGGAATGATCTCTCATAAAACAAAAGCAAATAACATAATGGATTAAAATTTTCTACAATATGTTATTTACAAGAAATGCATTTAAAGCAGAGAGCTATACATAGAGGAAAGGTAAAAAGCTATATTATGCTTCAACTGAAGTAAAAAAAAGTAGGGCTATAAATCCTGATTTCAGATGAAAAAAAAATAGATCTAAGTAAAAAAGATATGAAAGGGAATTGCATCTTGCTAAAAGATTCCATAGATAATGAAGTAATATCAAATCAAAAAAAAAGTAATAAACAATCAAAGCATATATACATTTTATGGTATGGTATCTGAATTCTTAGAGGAGAAGTTAAGTGAATTACAGGAAGAAATAGACTATACTACAGTAAAACTGTACCTCCCCCTTCTCAAAATTAGATAAATTTAACCATAAAATAAACAATAAAGAAGTAGGTGAATAGAATTTAAGAAAAGTTATATATGATAGACATCTGGAGAAAATTGAATGGGAATAAGAAAGAAATATTCCTTTTTTTCATCACTACATGCCACCTGCACAAAAATTGACCATGTATTAGGGCATGAAAACCTCACAATCAAATGAAGAATGGCAGAAATATTAATGTATCTTTTTCATATTATGGCACAATAAAATTACATATAATAAAGTGCCATGGAAAGGCAGATTAAAAATTAATTAGAAACTAAATAATCTAATCCTAAAGAGTAAGTGGGTCAAACATCAAACAATCAATAATTTCATTAAAGAGAACAATAATAATGAGGTAATATACCCAGAATTTATAGGATGCAGCCAAAATAAAAATAGTTAAATTTTATGTTTCTAATGCTTACATATTTTCTTCTATTTTTTTTTCATTTTTTTGTTTTTGTTTAACTGATTCTTGAAGTCTTATTGAGTCATTTACTTCTATTTGTTCAATTTTAATTTTTAGAGTATTATTTCCTTCAGTTATCTTTTTTAGCTCCTTTTGTAGCTGGCCAATTGAATTTCTGGATTCAAAGCATTCTTTTTCCATTTTGCCAGTTTTATTTTTCAGTGAATTGTTGTCTTTTTCCAATTCACCAATTTTGTTTTTCAGTGAATTGTTGTCTTTTTCCAATTCACCAATTTTGTTTTTCAGTTCACCATTTTTATTTTCCAGTGAATTGGTGATTTTTTCCAATTCACCAATTTTGTTTTTCAGTGAACTGTTTTCTTTTTCCAATTCACCGGTCCTATTTTCCAGTTTTTGATATTTCTGTTGCCCTGATCTCAATTTATTTCCCCATTCTTCTTCTAGCTCTCTTTTGAGATTCTTAATGCAATCATCCAGGTAAGCCTTCTGAAAGGGAGACCAACTTAAGTCTGCCTTTGTGGCTTCATCTGGGATTGTTTTCATAATGTCAGGATCTGGGGACTGTTCTATTTTTTCTCCGTAAAAGCTTTCTATGGTGAGAGCTCTCTTCTGCTTCTTGCTCATGATTTAAAGTTGGGATATTGGTCAAAAGCCGAGAAAACTGCAACAATTTATATTTGCCCTGGGGCAGTTTGCCGAGTTGACTTCCTGTCTGAGGCTGGTCGGGCTAGATTCGCACCAGGACCACGTTTTCAGCTGTTCTCGATCCACCCCCTTCCAAAGGCAGATCTGCCAAAGCACCTGCCCGCAAGCAGAGCAAAGTGGCCCAGGCGTCTCCCAGGGGCTTCCTGGGTGCCCAAAATCCGCCCCTCTATCGCAGCCCTGACTTCCGCCCCGGCTGGAGTCCGATCGCGACCAGAGGCCGATTTCCCCTGAGGCTAACCTTCTCCGGAGTTCTTTCAAGGTAGATCTTTTATAGAAGTGCGTTGTAGTCCAAATGTTTGGCGAGGACCTCACTCAGAAACCAGTTTTAAGGCTTACTATGTCTGGGTTTGAGGGAATGTCGGAGGGAGTTCACAGAGAAAGCTGTCCGCAGTTCGCCATCTTGGCTCCGCCCCTCCATGCTTACATAAATAAAATAAAAAAGAACAAATCAATTAATTGATCATGCAACTAAAAAAGCTAGAAAAAATAAATTTTATTTAGCATTTAACCAAATAAATTCTGAAAATCAAAGAAAAGATTAATAAAATTGAAAGTAGAAAACTATAATAAATAAAATTAATAGTTGTTTTAAAAGAATAAAATAAAAATCAATAAATCTTTGGTTAATTTAAATGAAATTTAAAGAAAAGGGTGAATTCACCACAAATAAAGAGGAAATTAAAGCAATACTTAGGAGCTTTTATCCAATTGTATGCCAATAAATCTGACAAGCTAAGTGAAATGGATGAATATTTACAAAAATACAAATTGCCCAAATTAACAGAAGACGAAATAAAAATTTCCCTATCTTAGAAAAAAAGGAATTGAACAAGCCATCAATGAAATTCCAAAGGAAATACCATACGTCAGTTGAATTTACAAGTAAATTCTACCAAACATTTAAAGAACTAATTCCAAAATTATGTAAATTATTTGGGGAATTAGTCAAAGAAGGAATTCTACCAAATTCTTTTTTACAACACAAATATGGTGCTGATACTTAAACCAGGAAGAACCAAAATAGAGAAAGAAAATAATATATCAATCTTTCTAAGGAATATTGATGCAAAAAGAAATTTTTTTAGCATTTTATTTTTTCTCAGTTGCATATGAGTTCCAGATTCTTTCCCTTTCTACTTTTCCATCCCCCTCATTGAGAATATAAGTGGGTAAATATGTTATACATGTGTATTCATGGAACACAGCGATGTTGTAAAAGAAAACATAGACAAAAACACTCAAGTTTTTGAAACCCTAAAGTTTGAAAAAATATGCTTAAATCTTCATTCAGACACCATCATTTCTTTCTCTGGATATGGAGGGCAATTTTCATCATAACTCCTTCAATTGTCTTGGATCATTGTATTACTGAGAATAGTTATTCCATTCATTGTTAATCATCTTACAATATTGCTGTTTCTTTGTACACAATACATTTCCCTTTGCAACAGCTTGTGGAAGTCTTTCTCGGTTTTTCTGAGAACATACTGCTCTTCATTTCTTATATCAAATAGCATTATTCCATGATAATCATATGCCACAATTTGTTCAGTCATTTCCCAACTGATACATATCCCCTCTATTTCCAATTCTTTGCCCCCCCAAAAAAAGTTGTTATATATATATATATATATATATATTTTTATTTTGTTTGGCCCTTCAGATCGGATTTTGAGCTATATATATATATATATATATATTTGTACATGTAGGTCATTTTTGCTTTTTATCTCTTTTGGGATATAATCCTAGAAGTGATATTGCTAGGTCAAAGGGTATGCATGGTTCTATAGCCCTTTTAGCATAGTTCCAAATTGCTCTACAAAATGGTTGAATCAAGTCACAGCTTCACCAACAGTGCATATGTCTCATTTTTCCCATAACCTCTGCAACATTTGTCATTTTCCTTTCCTGTCCTATTAGCCAATCTAATAGGTGTGGGGAAGTACTTCAGAATTGTTTTAATTTACATTTCTGCAATAATGAGTTAAAACATTTTTACATGGTTATAGATAGCTATGATTACTTAATCTGAAAATTGTTCATGTCTTTTGATCACATCAATTGGGGAGTGGCTCTTATTTTTATAAATTTAACTCCATATTCTAAATGTTTGAGAAATGATGCCTTTATCAAAGAAACTTCAATTTTTTCACAATTACTTTGCTAACTGTATTTCCCCGATGTTTATTCTATTCTTTTTCCTTTCACCATGCCTCTGCAAAAGTGTTTTACTTCTGACTATCTTTTCCTCCAATCTACCCTTTCTTCTATCACTCCCTTTATCCCATTCCCTCTCTACTATCCTATAATGTAATGTAGTTTTCTATCTCCAATTGAGTGTATATGCTATGCCCTTATTGAGTCAATTCTGATGAGAGTAAGGTCCACTAATTCCCTTTTATCTCCCCTCTCATCTGCTACAGAGTAAAACCTTTATCTTGCCTCTTTTATATGTGATAATTTATCCCCATCTCACCCCCTTCCTTTTTTCCCAATACTTTCCTCCCTTGCCCTTTAATTTTATTTTTTTAGAACTTATCCTTTCACATTCAACTAACACCTATGCCCCGTCTATATGTGTATATATGTGTGTGTGTATACTCCTTCTTACTGCTCTAATAATGATACAGTTTTCATGAGTTACAAGTATTTTCCCATGCAGCAATGTAAACAATTTCACTTATTAAGTCTCCTATGATTTCTCTTTCATGTTTATCTTTTTATGCTTTTCTACAGTCTTGTATTTGAAAATCAAATGTTCAGTCTGGTTTTTGCTTGAATTCAAGAATGCTTGAAAATCCTATATTTCATTGAATATCAATTTTTCCCCTGAAAGATTAAACTCAGCTTTGCTGGGTAAGTGATTCTTGATTGTCATCCTAGCTCCTTTACCCTCTGGAATGTAATATTTCAAGACCTCCAATCCTTTAATGTGGAAGCTGCTAAGTCTTGTGTATTCTGACTATGGCTCTATAATAATTTAATAGTTTCTTTCTGGCTGTTGCATTATTTTTTCTTTGATCTAAGTGCTCTGGAATTTGGCTATAATAGTCATTGGAGTTTTCAATATGGAATCTCTTTGAGGATGGCAGAAAATTTTACCTTCTGATCTAGAATATTAGGGCAGTTTTTCTTGACATTTTCTTGAAAGAAAATGTCTAGACTCTGTTTGATTATGGCTTTCATGTGGTCCAATAATTTTTGAATTATCTCTCCTGGATCTATTTTCCAGGTCAGTTGTTTTTACAATAAGATATTTAGCAATCTATTTTTTTCATCCTTCTGATTTTCTCTTATTATTTCTTGATTTTTCATGAAGTCATTAGCTTCCATTTGCTCAATTCGATTTTTCAGGAAATAATTTCTTCAGTGAGTTTTTGTATCTCCTTTTTCAATTTGTCCAATTCTACTTTTAAAAGAGTTGTTTTCCTCAGCAGACTTTTTTTTCCATTTGGATAATTCTACTTTTTAAGGAGGTTTTCTTCAGATAATTTTATGCCTCTCTTTCTATTTAGCTGATGCTGATTTTAAAGGCATTCTACTCCTCATTAATTTTTTGTACTTCCTTTGCCATTTGACCTAATCTGGTTTTAAGGTGTTATTTTCTTCAGTATTTTTGTGTCTCCTTTACCAAACTATTGTTTTTTTTAATGGTTTTCTTACATTGCTCTCATTTCTCTTTCCAATTTTTCTTCTACATCTCTTACTTTATTTTCAAAATCCTTTTTGAGCTCTTCTATGATCTGAGTCTAATTCATATTTTTCTTTAAGGCTTTGAATGTAGGATCTTTGACTTTGTTTTCCTCTTCTGATTATATTCTGATTTTCCTTGATATCATAGTAACTTTCTGTGAACAGAACTTTTTTCTGTGGTTTGCTTATTTTCCCAGCATATTTCTTCACTTTTAACTCTTTATTAAAGTAGTTCTCTATTTCCAGGGTAGATGGTGCATTGTTCCAAACTTCAGGGGGTTTGTGCAGCTGTTTTAAAAGATTCTGTAAATACCTATAACTTTTCAGTTCTCCCAAGGTGGCATGATCTATCTAAAGGTCTGTTTACTACTCTCCTGGTTTATGCTCTGGTCTGTGAGCAATCACAAATGTTCTTTTTTGGCTAAGAACTGTGTGAAAGTTCCTCACTCAATTATGGCCACAAGATCTGGTGTACTGGTACTTCTCCTTGCCCTTGGACTGCCACCCAGACCTGGGCAAAGCAAGAGTCCTCCTGCTAGCAATGAAACCCCTGTAATCTTCTTCTGACCAGTTGTTTTACACCCTTATCATCTGTGGCTCAAGACCTCCAGAAGCCACTACTGCTACTCCTGATTCAGTGATTCCCAAGGCTCACTTCTGATTTGGTGGGTATGGAGCCATTCTGGTACTGAGCCGTACTCCACTCTTGCCTAAGTGTGGCAAACCTTTCCTACTAACCTTCTAAGTTGTCTTTGGCATCTGTGGGCTGAGAAGTCTGGAAATTGCCTCTTCTGCCACTGATTCAGTTCCCTGATGCTTGTTCTGATTTGCTAGGGTTGGGTCTGCTATGCTCCAGTTTCTCACCATGGTGAGACAGACCTTTCTTGCCAATTTTCCAAGTTGTCCTGGTCTGGAAAATTGTTTTGTTTCATCTTTTTGTGGGTTCTGCTGCTCTAGGTTTTGTTTAGAATCATTATTTAAAGAAAAACAAAGGTGGGCTGATAATACCTAATTTAAATCTATATTATCAGGCAGCAATCAGCAGAACTATTTGGTATAGACTATGAAATTGAATGGTGGATTAATTTAATAGTTTAGTTACACAAGACAAGGTGACTACAGTAATGTACTATTTGATAAACCCAAAACCTTTATCTTCTGGGATGAGAACTCACTATTTGACAAAAACCACTGAGAAAACTGGAAAACAATATGATAGAAACTAGGTATTGACCAATATTTCACACCATATGCCAAGATATGTTTAAAATGACTCTATGATTTAGACAAAAACCCTGATACTATGAGCAAATTAGGAAAGCAAGAAATAGTTTACCTGTCAGATCTATAGAGAAGAAAATAACTTGTGACTAAATAAAATATAGAGAGCATTATGAAATGAAAAGTTGACCATTTTGATTACATTAAATTTAAAATGGTTTGCACAAACAAAGTAATGCAACCAAGATTCCCAAACAAAAATATTTGCAGCAGTCCTTTTTTGTAGTGGCAAAGAACTGGACATTGAGTGGGTGTCTATCAATTGGGCTGTCCAGAAGAGGAAGGAGAAAGGAAGAGAGGGAGAAAACTTTAGAACACAAGGTTTTGCAAAGGAGAATGTTGAAAACTATCTTTGCACATATTTGGGAAAATAAAAAAGATATTATAAATAAATAAAAAGAAATATAAACATTTTAAAAAAGAACATGTCATTCCACAATTAACAAATGGTTAAAGGATATGAACAAGCAGCTTTTAGATGAAGACATTAAAACTATTTATTGTCACATTTTTAAAAATATTCTAAATCACCATTGATTAAAGAAATACAAATCAAAATATCACTGATATATTACTACTTCATACTTATTAGATTGACTAATATGACCAAAAAAGAAAATAATAAATGTTGGGAGGGATGTGGAAAAATTTGAACACTGATGTAACAGTACAACAGTGGTATTGTGAAGTGTTCCAACCATTCTGGAGAGCAATTTGGAGCTATGTCCAAAACATAGATAACCAAAGGGTTACCTCACTATGATCCAGCAATACCACTACTAGCTTTGTATCCCAATAAGATAATTTAAAAAAGGGTAAGGGATCCATGTGTTCAAAAATATTTATATCAACTCTTTTTCTGATGGCAAATCTCATGGCAAGGAGCTATGCCCAAGTGAATCAACACTATCCTGGTTTCCCTGCTCTTGAGAAAAGCTCCTTTTGTTAAATGTTATATGATTTATGAGTATCTTACCTCACTTCAGAACTGAGCCTCACCTTTTGCATTTGGCTACATCAAGCCTAATCTGAAGTAGTAGTCTTTCAAAGAATTCATCTTCACAAAACATTTCAAAGTGAATCTTAAACTTGCAAAATATTTCAACTAGACAGTATATTTAAAAATACCTAGTCTAAGTCCAGACATGGTTGGGTTTTCCCCCACTGCCTTTTTCAACATGTCCTTTGTAATTTCTGCTTTTTTCATCATCTCTGTATTTTTCCAATAATTTTGGACAGCTGGGTGAAGCAGTAAGAAGATAGATCACTGAGTTCAAATGCTACTTCCAACATTTACTAATATGTGACAATGGGGAAGTCTATAACTATTGCCTAATTATTGTCTATTACCTAATCCATAAAATGAAGGTAATAACAGCACCTATATCACAGAACATTTCTTAAAATCATTAGTATTTACCTGACCCAAGAACATGCACTATCTATAATGGATACAAACTTAAAGCCTTCCCAATAAGATCAGGAGTGAGATAAGGATGTCCATGATCACCACTATTATTCAATATTATATTAGGAATATTGTCTATGGCATTAAAATAGGGGGTAAATGAAGAAAAAAACAATAATGGAAAAAGCTATCATTTTTTCCAGATAATATAATGGCTTACTTACTTAGAGGACCCTAGACAATCAAATAAAAAATGAGGTGAAACAATGAACAATTTCAGAAAAATTACATGATAGAAAATAAACTCACATAAATCATCACTATTTCTATATACTAACAACAAAACCCACCAGGAAAAAACAGAAAAAGAAATTCTATTTAATTTTCTCAGCAATATAAATATACAATATAAAATATTTGGGAACCTAACTGCTAATACCAACCAGGGGTGGTGGTGCAGTAGTGGTTACTGGAAAAAGAATTGAAAAACTACTCCAATAAGTTTGCCAAAAATAATCCCATATGGGATCATGAAGATGACTGAAAAAAAAAACATATTAGAGAAAATAATTGTCATCGGGTAGGCCAAGCCAATATAATAAAAATTATAATTCTATCTAGTTAGTGTATTTATTGTGCCATAACAACCAAACTAGTAAAAATTATTTTATAGAGCTAGAAAAAAATATTAACAAAATTCATCTGAAAAAAAATCAACTATATTAAGGCAATCAATGGGAAAAAATGTCAAAAAGGCATCCTAGGAGATTTCACAGATTTCAAACCATATTGCAAAGTGATAATCATTAAAAATAATTGATACTAGCTAAGGAACAGAGTTGTAGATGAGTGGAATAGTTTAGTAGTATTGCAACCTAGTGTTTGATAAACCCAAAGATCTAAGTTTCCAAGGTAAGAACTCACTAGTTAATAAAAACTGGGAAAGGAGATTAGCAGAAACAAGGCATAGACCAACATCTCACACCATGCTCCAATATAAAATCAAAATGGTTGAACAATTTAAACATAAAAGGTAATATAAGTAAATTGGGGGAGTTTGGAAAAATGTATCTCACACATATGGATGAGAGAAGAATTTATGACAAGAGAGAGAGAGCAAGACAAGATGTAAAATGAATGATAAACTGAGGAGACAAGGAGATGTTTACAAGTATCTCTGATAAAGGTCTCATTTCTCAAATATATGGGAAATCAAGCCAAATTTATTTTTTAATTGATAAATTGATAAATGGGCAGAGGCTATGAACAGGCAGTTTTCAAAAGAGCAAATCAAAGCTATCAATAATCACCTTTTTAAAAATTCTCTAAATGATCAATGATAAGAGAAATGTGAATTAAAATAACTCTGATAAACCAACTCATACTTATTTGATTTGCTAACATGACAGAAAAGGAAAATAACAAATGCTGGAGGGAACATAAAAAAATGTGATACTAATGCACAATTGGTAGAATTGTGAACTAATCCAACCATTCTGAAGAACAATTTGGAATTATTCCCATATGACAAAAAAATGTGCATACACTTTGACCCACAATACCACAACTAGGTCTGTGTACCAGATATATCAAAAGAAAAGAAAAGGCACCTATCTGTGCAAAAATGTTTATAGTAGTTCTTTATGTTATAACAAAAATATTGGAAGTTGTAGAATATAATTGTGATAGAATACTACTGTGCCACAAGAAATGATTAGCCAAATGGTTTTAGAAAAACCTGGGAAGATTCATGGACTTCAGTTTGCATAAACTCATGCAGCATTATTACACAATAGCAGCAATATTATAAACATGATCAACTGTGAAAGACTTATTTACTCTGATCAAAACAATGATCCAAGGCAATTTTCACTCTTTTTTTTTTCCAAAGAAGGGAAGAGAACATTGAAAAAGTCATTCTGGAGGAGTCATTCCTTATTTGTTTAAATCCTTTTCCTTATGACATCTACTCTGACTCACCAATGACTTTGCCTTTTATATGCCACCTGTCCATCCATACATACTCCCAAGAAAAAGAGAAAAAATAAAGTCCAATAGATTTCTTTGAGCTGTAAAGTATCCTATCTGCTCTTCAGAGGTTTATAGGCCCTTAAAGATAAACAAGTGTCAAGACCAAATCTGGGTCTCAGTTTCTTTATAGATAAAGTACAATTATTGACTAGAGGGTCTCTGAGGATATTTCCATGTGCAGATCAATGAATCTATGAGCCATTTTTTTAAAGTTTTATGCCATTTTTAGAGTAGCCATCTAGGAAATTTTTCCTGCTACTCTGGTCCAGTGAGCAGATAAAATTAACTCCTCAAGGATCCAGGCTCAAGGTCTATGAAAACAAGTAGTTAATATCAAGTTAAATTTATGCTTGGCATGTTACTGATCTTCAAACCCCTGAAGGATAAAGGTCTTAGAAATATGGAAAATAAATATATCATATCTGATATGAGGAAGCAAGATCTTAGATGCAGAATCAAAATTAAAATCTGATAGAAATAGACCAGGACCATAAACTCAAGAGCTTTCGGAGGAGCACTGCTTCCATCCCAGGGCCCTGGGTCATCATAATGGGAACATCTGTAGAGATTCAACCTGACAACCACTCCTATAGGTGATACAGTTAATGATACTAAAGACCCACAGAGGAAAGTTGTGACCAACAACAACAAAGGAAAGTTGTTGCCAAAACAACAAAATCCTTGGTACAGTCAGGTAGCTCAACATCAATAACTGATAACATAATGATATTAAAGCAGCAACATTTTTAAATGATATTAAAGCAGCAAAACATCTGTTTTGCCACTGTATCCTAAGGACCCTGGGACTTGTCCAGCCAACTAACTGATGTGTACTTTGTTTCCCATGTTGGAATGGGAGATCTTTGAGACTTTCTTCCTTCTGTATTTGTATTTCCAGTCCCTTGCAGTGCTTAGTAAGCACTTAATAAATGCTTCTTTCATTTATTCATTCATTCACTGGATGTAAAGACCAAGATAATATGGAAATATATTTTGTATAATCTATATCAAGTTGTTTCCCTTCTCAAAGAAGGGGCAAGGAGAGGGAAGTAGGAAAAGACCTTGAAACTCAGATTTTTAAAAAGCAATTGTAAAAAAAAAATACATGCAAAGAGGAAAAAAGAGGGTTTTTTTAATGTTTTAAATTTTTTACACAAGCCAGGAGTTTCCAAACCTAGATTGCTACTATCTTTGTGGTCCTGTGATGTTTTATATAGATGGGATAAAAAATGGGTCTATAGGCCTGGAGTGACATGTTCTTTCCAGAAGCATTCAAGGGCCCTCAGGAATCACATTTAGAAAGCTGTTATTGCTAACTCATGGTTTCAATAAACCCCCACACTCTAAAGTAAATATCCCTAGAGACGGAAATCATACTCTCCTCTTAATCACCATGTCTATGTCATTCTCAGCTCATCACATGGGCTTACCTCGCATATCCAATCTCTTCTCAAGTCTTACTATTTTTACTTCCACAATATTTCTGACACATGTCCCTTTTTTACATTAAAACAACGTTTACTTTTATGTAGACCTTCATTTTTTCATATCTAGACTATTGTAATTGTCTTCTAATTGTTCTTTCCACTCCAATCTATTCTTCACTCAACTGTCAAATTGATGTTACCAAAGTTTAAGTCTAATCATGTCATACATACACACATGCAACTTCCATTAAGTAAACTCCAGTGGCTCCCTATTAACACCAATATTAAATAAAAAGTCTTCTGTTTGGAATTTAAAGCATTTCTCAGCTCTTGCCCTTCTTATTTGTTCTCTTTTTTAGATTTTACTGCCCTCTGTTGTCTACAATCCAAGTATGCTTGTCAACTTGTCCTTCCCACATAGTTCCACATATTTGCACTGGCTGTCCCCCATGCTGGGAATGTTCTTCCTTTCCACTTATGACTCCTAAATTGTCTCTCTTCCATGAACACTTAGTTCAAATCCTACCTCCTACAAGAAGTTTTCTCTAGTCCACTTCATTGTTAGTATTTTTTCTTATTAGATTATCTTACATTTACACTGTTTTACACTGTATTAAATCTTCTATTTAAATCATTGTTTAGGTATTGCCTAGTCCATTAGAATACTCCATGAAAGTTGGAACTATGCCTTTATTTGTATCCCCAACACTTTGCACAGGACCTGGTGCTTACCAAACATTTAGCAAATGCTTGTTAACTGGCTGAGTATCCAACCCCCTCATTTTAGAAAAGAAAAAGCTCAGACCTAGAAAAGAGAAGAAAGCTTTTCTAAGGTGATAAATACAACTGGAAGAGCCTAGTTTTGATGCTGTCAAATGTTTTTTGCCCAGACTTTATGATTTAATAATCATGAAGTAATCTTTGGTGAAGAAACTGCTTTTAGCAATACATACTGATAAATGCCCTAACACATCTTGTGGAGTTGTCTGGCATATATTCCACAATGTTTTATAAAAATTCAATGGCAAAAAATAACAAAGGATGAATGGAAGATGATGTTACAGATATGCAAAGAAGCCAAGATCTGCTAGTAATTGCCCAGAGGTTAAATAAATTGCTCAGGCAGGCCACATAGCCAGCATATGTAAGAGCCAGGACCTAAACCTAAGGGTTACTGACTCTAAGGCCAGCTTTCTATACACTATACCATATTACATTTTCATGGCATAATTCCTTGTGCTTTTAGCATTAATCATATTTATTAAATAAAACATGTGGAGATGGAGCCAAGATGGCAGAAAGGAGGAGACACATCTTTATTTGAACTCTCTCTGATATCCCTCAAATCAACACCAAATAAATCCTCTGAACTGGTTTTGGAGTGATGGAACTCACAAATATTTGGATTGCAACAAATTTCCAGCAGAAGACATTTTACAAGAATTTCAGAAAAGGTATGTTTCAATCAGGCATAGAGGAAGGGGTCAAGTGCAGATGAGCTCAGAGACCCAGGAGTGTGTGGCATCCCATGAGTTGGGGAATATAACCAGAGGAATCTACAGCAGTCTTGGTTACTCTATTCTGGTTGCAAGCCAGTAGACCAGCACATTAGCTGCAAGGTATCCAACACAAATACAAAAGGCAAGTAGAGAACCCCTGAACCCCAGAATAATGGGGAACCTGGCCATGCCCACCCAGTACCATAAGTTAGTCAGCATTGACCCAGCACAGCCACTGTCACCTGTAGAGGAAGCTTGGACAATCTCCCCTTTGCCCTAAAAGCAGACCTCAACCTTTAAAAAATAAATAAATAAAAGTAACAAAGCAAAAAGAACTCTGACCATAGATAGCTTTTTATGGAGAAAGAGAAGAATAGATTTCAAACTCTGAGGACACTAAAAGCAAATAATCTCCAAATGAAGCCCCAAAGGGTAATATGAATTGGTCTCCATTTCACAAAGCTCTCTTGGAAGAATTCTAAAAGGATCTTAAAAGACAGTTAGAAGAAAAATATGGAAAGGAAATGAGAACTTTGCAAGGGGGTTTGGAAAAGGAAACAAAGAAATTATCTGAAGAAAACTCCTTAAAATAGACTTAGTGAAATGGAAAAATCAAATAACTCCTTACAAAATAAATTTGACAAAATGGAAAAAGGAAACAATTCCCTGAAAAACAGAATTTGTGAAATGGAAAAAAATCCATAGAACAAAACAACTTATTTAAAAATTCAATTGGCCAAATACAAAAGGAAATGAAAAAAAGGTAGCTGAAGAAAATAATTCACTAAAAATTAGAACTGAACAAATGAAAATGAATGACTCAATGAGACATCAAGAATCAGTCAAACATAAACCAAAAAAGAAGAAAGAAAGAAAGGAAGGAAGAAATAGAACAAAATGTAAAATGCCTCATTGGAAAAACAACTGACCTGGAAAATAGATCTAGGAGAGACAAACTAAGTATTATTGGACTTCCTGAAAAACATGATGAAAAAAAGAGCTTGATTGACTGGTGTTGATTCTGAGGGAAGCCAGGAAGAACTTAGGCAAAGTCCGGTATACTTTCTACCATCTTGGCTCCACCCAAACAAATTTTATTGAATGTAAAAAAAAATCTTCATAATGATAATAAAATGATATAAAGAAAGAGTGTACTGCTTTCAGGCAGAGGTGGGTACACCACAAGTCATGGACATTTTAAAGAAGATTCCCATAAACTGGACTTAAGATCCTTTTCAATTTTGAAACTTTGTGGGATTCAGGAAAAGTCTTGGGGTCTCACCATCTTGGAGATGGTATCATGGCCAGAGACAGTGTCTAAGATAGTATAGCATCATGAAAAGACTTCAGGATTGGAAGCTACAGGGCCTGGGTTTGAATGGCTGAGTATGTTTTGTGACCAAATTTACCTCTGTAAGTAAGCCTCAGTTTCTTCCTTGATAAAAGGGGTACATCCTGAAAAAAATATAGTGGATTAAATATGCAGTCCAAAGACCCATGGTTTTGGATGTAGCAAATATGAAAATTTATTTTTCTTGATTATGTATATTTATTTAAGAATTTCTTTAGGAAAGAAAGAGAAAATAACTTGAAGGAATTGGATTAAATGACCTTTAAGCTCCCTTCTAGCTTTTGATGTATGAGCCAGCCTTTAATCCTAGGTAATGCATCTTATTGTCTTCCTTGAATATTTATCTCCATTTAATCAACCTGTGTCTGGTTGCCCTTTGGTCCTAACTATTGAAGGTGATTCTAAATGCCAACAGGCATCTCAATAATAGATGAATTTTTCTAGGAATCCTATCCATCTGGGCTGTAATTTAATCCTGAAAAATGATGCCTGGGACCATACAGCAGTGACATCAGAGTACACATGTCAGCTAGTATTTACATTGTGAGAATTCAGTAGTTATAAAATTCAAAGGGTCACAGAATGAAAAATATCATTAGAGAGGTCCAAGGAGGGCAAGACCTGGTAATAATTGTCTAGTCCCAAAGTAGAGACAATTGGAGAATGAAAAAGCAATCCTTTAAGCTTGTATAGCTTCCATGCTATACTGGTACCTTTGAGATGTTAAGAGAAAGCAAGTGAGGCCATCAGTAATGTGAAATGGACTCTTCTGTGGTAAATTCATGTAGAAACATGACAAGGGCTAAAGGGGCATTGGGCACAAACAGAATCATTAGAAGTAAATGCTCTTACAGATGAGCTCACTTATTCATGATTTTTTTTAGTATTAAAACTATAAGGTTTTTTTCTTCCTCTCCTTCATGCTGGGCACGTGTAGGGAAAAAGAAAATTTTCCAGCAACAGTCTATAATTTTCAAACATTTTAAAGTTTCTAAGCATTTCACTCCTAATGACTCTGAAAGGTAGGTAACATAACTATTCTAATTTAGCTGATAAAGAAACGAGACTCACAGAGAGATGTAGCAGATCTTTTGGGAGGGAAAAAGTTTATTTTAAAACTGATTACATTTACCAAATTAATAATTCAAACTGTTCTTAAATAAAAGTAAATATTTCAGAAAGAATTTATGGGATAAAAACCAAGATGACATAGTTAACCCAACTCACCAATCCTCTCTCCTAAGCACAGCGGTCAGAAAGAATGCAAAGAGGAAAATCAAAGGAGAATAGCCAATAAAAAGCAAAGCAAAAAATTTAGAAACAGCATGTAAGCCATGTAAGGGAAGGGCAAGGAAATTGCAGGATCCCTACAGCTTTTTGTACAAATGTAATGACATACAGACAGGTTTTTCAAGACCAAAACCAAAAGACAGCAGTCTGAGAGTGTTATTAGACATATCCACAAAGCTAAAAAGCTAAAAGTCAATGTAGCACAAGACAAATAGAATATTTGAGGTAGACAGGACCTAAGAAATTGATCAGCTAGTCCTGACGAGGATATAGGAGCTTAAACATGAAAAGCCCAATTGACTCAAAGGCTCTTAGCAAAGAAATGGCACAGTAATTAAAATTAAGTCTTCATGATGCAAAAATGTTAAATAAAATAATAGCATAGAAATTACAGCAATTTATCAGTAGGATAATACATTATGACCAAATAGGATTTATGCCAGTGATATGGGGCTGGTTTAATATCAGGAAAATTATTATAATAATTGACCATATCAATAACAAAACCGACAGTAATCATATGATAATCTCAATAGATGCAGAAAAAGCTTTTGACAAAATACAGCACTCATTCCTATTAAAAACAGTAGAGAGCATAGGGATAAAAGGAGCTTACTTTAAAATAATAAGTAGTATCTATCTAAAACCAACAGCAAACATTATATGTAATGGAGAGAAGCTGGAAGCATTCCCAAAAAGATATTATTTAATATTGTACTAGAAATCTTGGCTTTAGCAATAAGAAAAGAAAAAGAAATTAAAGGAATTAGAATAGGCAATGAGGAAATGAAACTATCACTCTTTGCAGATGATTTGATGACATATTTAGGGAAACCTAGAAAATCATCCAAAAACCTACTGGAAGCAACTCACAAGTTTAGCAAAGTTGAAAAGTATAAAATAAACCCACACAAATCAACAGCATTTCTATATATTACTGGCAAAGCCCATCAGCAAGAGATAGAAAGAGAAATTCTATTTAAAATTACTGTAGACAAAATAAAATACTTGGGGATCTAAATGCCAAGACAAACCCAAGAACTATATGAACACAATTACAAAACACTTTTCACCTGAATAAAGTGAGATCTAAACAATTGGAAAAATATCAATTGTTCATGGTTAGGCCAAGCTAATATAATAAATTGCCTAAATTGGTCTACTTGCTTAGTGCCATACCAATCAAATTGCCAAAACATTATTTTATTGAACTAGGAAAAAATAATAACAAAATTCATCTGGAAGAACAAAAGGTCAAGAATATCAAGGGAATTAATTTTTAAAAAATTACAAAGTATAATGGCTTAGCAATACCAAACCTAAACCTATATTATAAAGCAGCAATCATCAAAACTATTTGGTACTGGCTAAGAAATAGACTGGTGGATCTGTGGAATAAATTAGATACATACAACACAATAATCAAGGCCTATAGCAATCTAGCATTTGATAAACCCCAAACTCCAGCTTCTGGAATAAGAACTCAGTATTTGACAATAATTTCTCGGAAAACTGGAAAATAATATGTCAGAAACTTAACATAGACCTATATCTCATACGCCATACCAAAATAAGGTCAAAATTGATACATGATTTGAGCATAAAGAATGATACCATAAGCAAATTAGAAGAAAAAGGAATAATTTAATTATCAGATCTTTGGATAAGGGAGAAATTTATGACCAAAGAAGAACTAGAGAACATTTTGAAAGGCGAAATGGACAATTTAGATTACATTAAATTAAAAAAGGTTATGAACAAACAAAACCAACAGAAACAATCTTAAAAGGGAAGGACAAAACTGGGGGGAAAATCTTTACAGTGAGTGTTTCTTATAAAAGTTTCATTTATTTCTGAAATATATAAAGAACTATGTCAAATTTAAAGAATACAAGTCATTTTCCAGTTAAGTGGTGAAAGGATATGAACAAATAATTTTCAGATGACAAAATTAAAGCAAACTATGGTTATATGAAAAAATGCTTTATTAGAGAAATGCAAATTAAAACAACTCTGAAATACTACCTTACACCTTTCAAATTGGCTAAAATGACAGGAAAAGAAAACGATAAATGTTGGTGGGGATGTGGGAAAACTGAGACACTAACACATTTTTGGTGGAATTGTGAAATGATCCAACTATTCTAGAGGGCAATCCAGAACTGTATTCAAAGAGCTATAAAACTGTGCATATCATTTGCCCCAGAAGTGCCTTACTGGGTCTTTATCCCAAGGAAATCACAAAGGAGGGAAAAGGACCCACATGTGCAAAAATGTTTGTAGCAATTCTTCTTGTGGTAGCAAAGAATTAGAAAATAAGTCGTTGCCCATTATCTGGGGAATGGCTGAACAAGTTGTGGTATATGAAGGTAATGGAATATTATTGTTTTATAAAAAATGACAAACAAGCTAATTTTAAAAAGGCCTAGAAAGATTTATATGAACTGATGTTGAGCAAAACAAGCAGAACCAGGAATACATTGTGTACAATAGCAGCAAGAATGTGCAATGATCAACTATGAAAGAATTGATTCTTCTCAGCGGTTCAGTAATTCAAAGCAATCCCTATAGACTTTAGACAGAAAATGTCATCTGCATTCAGAAAAAGAATTAAGGAGACTGAATGTAAAGCAATGCATACCGTGTTTACTTCTTTTTCCTGTTTTAATCTCTCCCATGGCTTTTTGCTCTGATTTTTCTCTCCCAAAATGATTCATAAAGCAATGTGTGTTAAAAATAAATTTTAAAAAAAGGGAAAAAAAGGCTCAACTAGCTAGTTGAGCATTGTCAGGGTGGGGGGGAGAGAATAATTTTGAGAATAAAATAAGTATGGGAAGATTGCTATCAGATTGTGAATGACTTAAATATCATCTAGAAAAGCCAAATAAAATACATTAAAAACAAAATTTTTAAAAAGAAACTAAGCCTTCAGAATCCACACCACTTTCCATTCATTGTTTTACTGCTCTTCTATAGTAGTAGCAGGTGTGATGTCTCATCTGGAATTCCAGCTCCTAGATATTGAGGAAAAAGAAAAGCTAATGTGTATAGCTACCATCTGGTCATTCTCATGGGAGTTACCATGGGAGTGTGAAATGCAGCAGTAACTATGGCAGCCAAGCAGGCATTTTACTGAGAATTCACAGCACTTGTGGCTTTAACATTAATGTAGGGGGGAAAGTGAAGTTATGTCTTCTTGCCAGACTACATAGTGCAGGGATTAAAAAAAAAACTATGATAACCATATGGCAGGAGCTAGTGAACCACCCACACCAGGCACCTAATACTTTCATCTCACTTCCTTGATGTGTGACAGGTGAAACTTTCTCTTAACTGTTCAAATTATTCTCCTTGTTTTTTCCCCTCCCTCTTAGAGAGGGAGGAGCAAAGCAAGGATAAACCTATTCTGTTCTCTATTGCATTATGAATGCTTATGTAAATTAGATCTCTTAAATTGGTACTCTTATTTCCCAGATTGGATCACCTAAGAATGACTGCTGGTCTTATGTTTTAGAATACCCTGTGTGTCCAAGTTTCTGGAGCCCCACTGATGTGTTTCTCCTTAATAGTCAGCCAGTAGGCACAATAAGATCAAAGGAAAAACATTTATTAAAATGCGTAAGAAAAACAACAGTTATACAACTTTTCCTCTATAAACTTGGGGCATAATTTCCTACTAAAACACAAAGCCATGAAAAGCATGGGGGCAAATTTATAGTAAAATGGCAGTGATACATAAATGTGGAAAACATAAATAACTAATGTAATTCACTCCTTTAGTGATGCTAGGCTTTGAGGTCTTTTTTCTCCTTGTGTCCTCCTCACAAAGATCAATTCTTGAATGTCAGAGATAGCTTTTTCTTTAACACATAGTAACATTTTTTCTTTCCTGCCAATGGACATTTTTCTTGAAGTTGTTTCTAGTCATGAATGACCTCTCATTTGTATCTGTCTGCAATATGAGTCTGCTTCTTCAAATGTATTTTAAACTCTCAGGAATGGACTGTTCAACCACTAGGTGAGATAATTCCTATGGGTGATTAACTCAATTGCTAAATATCATTGTCAATGGATCAAAACAGACAAATTTCCTCTTTTTCTCCCTTCCCCCAGTGAATTTTCCCATGACTCCTGGTGCTTGATTCTACTTCCTAAAATTCCAAATGTGTTACTATTTCCAGGTATTTGGTATTAAAACCGAAAACATGTATAATTCCCACTGGTTCAATATCAATACTCTCTTTTAAATGAATTAGAAAAGTGATCATACTTTTAGTTTTCTTAATTTAGTGTAATTTGCCAATCCTATTGCAAGTAAAGTTGTTTTATTATAGCCAAAACCATCTTACTACACGAGTACTTAGGAAACATGGGATTTCATCCTCCACCAAAGGGAGCCTTATTATACATACAAATGCTTTAGATAATTCTCTCTGGATATCTAAACAAAACTTAATTTTCAGCTCTGCTTCTTCTCCTCCTTTACTCTCAGAACCTCCTAGAGTCTTATCAAAACTTCAATAGGAGGCTATGTAGCCTCCTATTTAAGGAGACAGAGAATTATGGGAGTCAAAGGGGAAAATACAAAAGAATATATCTTCCTTTCTTGTCCTTCCCCCCAACTCCAACTATAAGATTTTGATTTGCTGATGAGGGAATGGACACAGAGCCTAAGTTCTAAGATAAAAAAGCAGTAAGTGGTATTTAGTAGCTGTAACTCCTTGAGTGGAAAAGGTGGCATACTGAGATCTTGACAATCTCTGCTTGTGTGACATTAGACAGGATTTTAACTTAACTAAACTGAAGAGCTGAGAATATGTTGATTAGCTCTCTAAAAAAGCTGTGGAAACAGATGGTCAGGATAGAGATGAAGTTCAATAGCCACAAAGTGGCTAATCCAAGTATAAGGAATACCACATGATTCAGTGGCAGCAGAATGACAAAGGAGTTTTGAACTACATCAAGGAGCAACAGGGATAACGGTGAAGTTCCATGAGGTATTAAATATTTCTTTGTGGTGAAGCAAATGACTTCATCTCTAATTATTACTTGAGTCATCAAAATTGTGTGGGTCCCAAAAGAAAGGGATGTGAAATATGGACCACAACATAACATTTTCATGCTCTCGATTGATGTTTGCTTGCATTGTGTTTCCTTTATCTGATTTTTCTTTCTTGTAGATATGATTTTTCTTGCACAACAATGATAAGTGTGGAAATACATATACATATATTCGATTTGTCAAGTATTTTAACATAATTAACATGTAGTGGATATCCTGCCATCTAGGGGAAGGGTGGGGACTAGGGGTAAAATTTGTAATGGAAAGCTTTGTAAAGATCAATGCTGAGGAACTACCCATACATATGTTATGCAAATAAAATATATATATATAGTGATGTCATTTTTGTCCTCATGGAGAACAAAGGACAACAACCATATCTGCTACCTGCCTTATACTACCAAGGACACTTAAGAACTGGGCAAGAGATATCTAAGTGATCAGACAGAAAGCCAAACTATCACATTACACTTATAATAAAAATCATTCCTGACTGCATCATTATACTTAGAAGCATTAAATTTAGAGAAAAGAGAAGATTTAGAATAATCATGACAACTCACATTTCCCTAGTGCTTGACAGTAATAGTAACTAAGAGATTTTAGAGATCTAATTCAACCCTCTTGTTTTTCTTGATTTCTCCTCACGACCATCACTGCCACCACCTCCAACAAGGTTGTGTGTGTGTGTGTGTGTGTGTGTGTGTGTGTGTGTGTGTGTGTGTTGGAAAGAGGGGCTGAGCAGGGTGTGCATTCATATTCCTGAAGAAGACTGACTTCAGTGACTCCATTTCTTTGGGACACATGAGGCAAAGGTCTCAGGAAGAAGAAAATGAAGACTCTATATATGGGGAAATTTCATTAAAACTCAATAGAGGGACTTCCTAGCTGTGTGACCCTGGGCAAGTCACTTAACCCCAATTGCCTCAGCAAAAAGCAAAAAAAAAAAAAAACCTCAAAAGAGGAAAAGCCATAAGCCAGAATTTTAGATCAAGTTATAACCTCAAATGAAGAATTTTTAATAGTAGAAGTGGGCATTGATATCTGATTAATAGGACATAATTGTGTTTACTTAAAAAAAACCCAAACGAGTCTTTATAAAGATACATTTAATCATCATAAGGCTACAATGAACATAAATTTGTGGAATTTGGAGTGTTTGAGCTTTGTTGTATTCATCACTCCAAGAAATTCTTCAACATTTATTCTGCTTAGTTTACTCATGATATAATGTCTAATTCTTTGGCTTGGAGTCTAGAGGGGCAATGTAGGACACTAAAGAAAGCCTTGTAGCCATGAGGTTATGTTGAGAAAATATGATTTATTTGTGCTATGAAGTGGTCAGGCATTACTCATCACTGAATATATAAGGGAGGAAAAAAGCTTACAATAATCTAAAGTTATGAGTTAATATTTTTTCTGAGAAGTTATTAGCCAAGTGAAAAAGCAGGTTTGTGATATGGCCACATCTGTACCTGGCAAGGCAGATTTCTATTCCACCTTTCAAAGGGAGATCTAACCTTATCAAAAATAAAAATAAATAAATAATGCAAATGTAACATTTGGAGAGGGCAAATGAAAGTGACTCTTTTGTCACCATAAGATGGATGTGAAAATTTTCCCAAAACATATTGAGTGAGCATTGTATACCAAAAATGCTAAGTGTAAACTTGAATCTGAAAATACTGCCATCAGAATAACAAGGTATTGTATCATTGTCTCCAAAGAAAATGTCTCTCATGGAATCATTATTTTGTATATATCTCAGGAGAGATTCTACTAAGTTAAGGTACCATCTATGCCAGCTCATAACCCAGATTTGACTAGCTAGCATCCCCTTTATGAACTTGACTCAGCATCAGATTTAGAGCCAAAGAGGATCTTGTCAAACCTCTAATTTTATAAAGGAGGAAATTGAGGTCCAAAAATAGGAAGTAAAATAGATCAGATTAATGTAACAATCAATAAATATCTGTTAAGTACCACTATGTATCAAGTACTGTGATAAATGTGGAAACTGAAAAAGAGGCAAAAGACTTCCCTATCCTCAAGGAGCTAACAATCTGACAGGGAATCCAACAAATAAACAAATATATAGATATAGATATATGGCAAATTGGAAATAACAGAGGGAAGACACTAGAAATAATAAGGCCAGAGGATTTCAGAGCCAATAAGGACCATAGAAACCATTTAAACCAACTACACCCCTTATTACCTCCTCCCCCTCCTCCAAATAACAATTATGAATATAGCATGCAGTAGTAGAAAGTATACTAGGTGGCAAAGAACTGAAAGGAAGTAGGTGTTCATCAATTGGGCAATGACTGAACAAATTGTGTCATGTGAATGTTAGTAAATATTACTGCACCATAAGAAATAATAAATACAAAGAATTCAAATAAATTGAAGGATGTGAATAAACTTATGCAGATGAAGTAAGTAATCAGGAGAACAATTTACATGATGATCATAATAACAAAATAGAAAACAAAGCTGAAAATCTTTGGAACTCTGATTACTGTGACATCAGAGGACTGATAGTGAAGCATATTGATTTTCTTCTCAACAAAGAGGTGGTAGACTATAAGTTCCAAATGAAGCCTACATTTTCAGATATTACTAACATGCTGACTTATTTTGCTTGTTTATAGCCAAAAAAATAACAATTGTTGGGGAGAGTAGAGTCATTGGGAGTGAGAAAATGAGGAAACAGCTATCAAGTTTTTTTGAAAGAAAAGAAAGAAGAAATTTAAAACCTTTGTTCTAACAGCTTCTCAACTATCTTATGGTTCTTATCTATACAATGAAGAGGTCAGATCAGAAGTCTCCCAAGATCCTGTTCAACTCTAAAGTTTGATAATCACCAGATCCAAAGCTCCCTAGGTGAGCTGGAAACATAAGCAGTAATGAATAGCACTATATAATCCCAAGAAGTACATTAATGATCAAAAGGCAACAATAAATCCTTTCTGCATGAAGAGAACAGCTAAGCTACACTTAGAAAACAGTTTTTTTCCCTAACAAGCCCCTCATTACCTGTCCTCAAAGCCAAAGGGAAGTCATTCCAGGAGCTTGTCCAGAAAAACAGTTTATTAGTTTACAAGCCTCCAGAAACCCATCATGGGCCACTTATTTTTGCACACAACTTAAATTCCTTTTCTCAGAGTCTTGATCATTAATTCTATTTTTGCTGTGTTTTTCATGAATGCTCACTATATCTTAGATGCTCCTGCAGGGATTGTGTCTGTGGGTCTAGTGTTATTTTGAGAGACACAGAAACAATAGATACAAACAAAATAACACAGAGACACAGAGAGAGACGGATAGAAAGACAGAGAGATAAGGGGAGAAACACAATGAGAGGGGGGAAAGGGAAGAAGAGAGAGAAGAGGAGAAAGGGAGAGGGAGAGGGAGAAGTAGAGGAAGAGGGAGAGGGAGAAAGAGGAAGAGAGAAAGGGGGAGGGAGGGAGAGAAACAGACAGAGAGAGAGAAAAAGAGGAGGGAAAGGAGGGAGGAGAGGGAAGGAGAGGGAGAGAGAAAGAGAAGGAGAGGGAGAGGGAGAAGGAAAGAAAGAGGGAGAGCAGAAAAGGGAGAAAGAGGGGAAGGGAGAAAGAGAGGGAGAGAGACTGAGAGAGAGAAGAAGAGAGAGGAAGAAGGAAAGGGAGAGGGAAAAGGAGAGGAATAGGGAGAGGGAGAGGGAAAAGGAGAGGAATAGGGAGAGGAAGAGGGAGAGAGATGGAGAAGAAGAGGGAGAGGGAAAGAGAGAGTGTGTTGTGCCACAGTTCCCATGTCTCACTTTCCCTCAATTGTTTTGTCTCAGTTTCCCTTAATTGTTCCACCTAGGTAGCAATCCCCCTCCTGACCATTCAGAGATAATTGGGCTGCAGAGTAATGGCTACTGGCATTCCAAAGAGTCATAAAACCTCCAGATGGCCTATCTCAAATACCTAGACATACCCCTTATCTTTCTGGCTTCAGACTCAGTGGCTCCTAGCATCTTCCCAAACTTATCAGAATTTATGATCCTTCCTCCATACCCCAAACCTGTCAGGACTGAATTTATAGTCCTTTCCTGGAACTCTAACTTCCCCCCTCAGTCCTCTGCCTCTTCTTCTTTGTTCCCCTGAACGCCAGAGCCCTATAAGAATTATTGGAGCAAACTCACTAATCGCTAGATACTTGAGATCCACTCGGCTGGCTAATGAAGATGGCTACCAGTCTAACTCTCCCAGACTGGGTGCTTTGAGATAGGAGTCCTATTCAGTCCCATCCATAGCCATGGATTCTCCATTACCATCAACAAAATATTAAATAATTTCCAATCTGTAGTACTGTCTGTTTCTCTCAAAGCATTACAAGAGGTGGGGGGAGAGGGGAAGAAGAGGGAGAGAGAGAAAAATATTATTAGCACTTAGGTGATGAAGAGAGACATTGGATTGTAAATAAGCAAAACATTATTGTGAATTCTGCATCAGATACTTCTTATTAGTGTGTCCTGGAAAAGTCAGCTTACTACTGTAAGCATCAGCTTCCTTGAGAGGTAGCATCATATGACAGACATATTGTAGACTAAATACAAGGATGATGTGGGCTTCAAATCTTATTTCAGATATTTAGAAGTTCTATAACCCTGAATATATCACCTAACCTGTCTGTGACTCAGTTTGCTCATTTATCAAATGGAGAAACTGGATTTGATGATTTCTACTATCCCTTTGAATTCTAAATCTATTATCCCACACAGATGTTAATGAGCCAAAGTCACTCTGTAAAAAAAGATTTTTTTTACAAGAAAAATATTGTAACCCTTTGCTTCCTGGAAGAATTGCTATGCAAATGTTAGATATAGGAAGGCTTTTTTGCACCCCAAGAGATATATTTTGACCATATTTCATAAAGACTCTGACATTTAAATTTCACATTGAAAGGACATTGTGGAAGAAGAAAGGAAAGGAGACACTTCTAAGTGCTTATTATGTGCCAAGTGCTTTACAAACATTATCTCATGTAAGACTCCCAATAACCCTGGGACCTAAGTGCTATTATTATTCCCATTTTACAGTTAAAAACTTAAACAGAAAAAAAATGTTTGTAGCAGCCCTTTTTGTGATGTCAAGGAACTGGAAACTGAGTGGATGCCTATCAGTTAGGAAATGGCTGAATAAGTTATGGTATATGAATGTTATGGAATATTACTGTTCTATAAAAAATAGTCAGCAGGATGATTTCAGAAAGGCTTAGATAGACTTATATGAACTGATGTTAAGTGAAGTGAGTAAAACCAAGAGAACATTGTATACAGCAACAAGAAGATTATGTGATGATCAACTCTGATGGACTTGGCACTTTTCAACAATGAGGTGATTCAGGCCAATTCCAATAGACTTATAATGGAAAGAGCTATCTGCATCCATAAAAAGGACTGTGGGGGGCTGAATGTGGATCACAGCATCATGTTGTTACCTTTTGTTGTTGTTTGCTTGCTTTTATCTTATTTTTAACCTGATTTTCCTTATACAACATGATAAATGTAGAAATATGTATAGAAAATTGCACATATTTAACATATATTGGATTATTGCTGTCTAAGAGAGGGGTGAGGGGAAGGAAGAGAGAAAATTTTGGAACACAAGGTTTTTCAAGGGTAAATATTAAAAAATATATTTGCATATATTTTGAAAATAAAAACCTATTATTTAAATAAAAATACTGAGTCAGACAGAGATTCACTGATTTTCCTAGTTGCCCAGGCAGCTGTATCCAAAGCTAGATTTAAAGCTGATCCTCCTGACTCCAAGGTCCAACATTCTAGCTACTGTGCTACTTGGCTGCCTCTAGGAAGAAGAATATGGAAAATATATATTTGCAGGCTATGAGGGGCTGATAAAACAAAAAAGAGACCGCTGAGTCATGCTGGAATGAGCATCTGGCTTCTTAATCTCTCCTTCCTCCTCACGTGATTCTCCATTAACGGCCCAAAATATTCATTTGCTATTGTCTGATTCCTTGAACTATAAAAAAGATAAACAGGGAAATTTCCTTCCCAATAAGCAATTCTGTTGATCCATAAGCATTTATTAAGCCCCTACAATGTGCCAGACACTTTGCTCAGTGCTGGGGGATACAGATAAAGTATCCTCCACCCTGGAGGAGCTCAGTTCAATCTCTAAGACCAAACCACAGAGCTTCATCGGATTTTTCTCTTTCTTTGGTGCCACATGTGACATCACCCTCAGCAAGGTGACAAATTCAACAAACACTTATTAAGCTCCTGCTATGAGCCAGGAACTCTGCTAGGCACTGGAAAGCCAAAAATAAGAACAATCTCTACTCCTACACATATACTACCACAAAGCTCAAATACTACTAAGAGAAAACAATGGGCACTTACTTATACAAAATAATTTCACCTGAAGGAAAAGGTTTGATATAGAGCTATATTTTGAAGGAAGGTAAGATATATAAGAAGTTAAGGGGAGGAATGAGTATATTCCAAGCATGGGCAACAACTGCACAAAGACATAGGAATGAATTCTCACAGTAGGATCAGCTATCAGGTTAGTTTGACTGGAACAAAGAGGGAAGAAGGAATCAATATGTTTATGATAAGACTGAAAAAGTAGATTAGAATGAGATTTTTTTAAATGTTAGAATAGCTAGCATTCCTAGAGGGGAAAAAGGAATTACTCAAGATTTTTGAGTAAGGAAGTAATTAAGTGTGAGCTATACATTTTAATACTATCAATTTGTAAGCTATGTGACAAAAAGGAGATGTGAGGTTTGAAGCAGAAAAACCAGCTAAAAGGCTATTGAACTCCAGGTAAGAAGTGAGAAGGGTCTAAACTAAAGTGAGTGGAGAGAAAGGGATACATGAAAGAGAGCATGTGCAGGAAGAATTGGCAATTTGGGGCAACTCATTGGATGTGAAAAATGGAGAAGAAAGAAGAACCAAGGATAACTGAGTTTGTGAACCTTGATGGTTCAAAGGATAGTAGTACTTTCAACAGAAGTGAAGAAGTTCAGAAAAATGTTGGGTCACACAATTGACTTCCCATAACCCCTTCAATTCCAAACTTGTTATACTTGAGTGGAACAGCCCCACTCTATTTACCTAATCACTTCACTTTTCTGAAGCGTGGGAAGAAAAAAAAACTAATAGAAGGGATTAGAAGGGATACTTTAAGATCTCTTGTTCCATCACAAGAAATGTTTTCCTCAATTTCTAACTTAAAAAAACTGAAAGAAAGCTGTTTTCATCCTTTTACAGATTTTACAAAAAGCCTGTGTTAATGAACATTTATTTAAGATCTCAGATAATTATTTTCCAAATGAAGAAATTATAAAACACTAAATAGGAGAAATGTCTAAAATACAGCTGGCAGAAATTAATTTAGATGTTCTTTTCATTTAGAACTGGAGGTATGTTGAGAATATTTTTGAAATCTTATGTAATGAAGCATTGAAAAAAATTGTCTTTGTTACTCCATTTAATTCAGGTGTTTTTATTTCTTTGCAGTAAAAACTTCAAAAGTTGTCACTAGCATCAGACAAATTGAATATGTAATTTGAATTTATATAGTTTTATACTTTACAAACTATTTTATACAGAAAAATAATCTATGAGGCAAATCATGCATGGATTATTGTACCTATTTCACAGATGAAGAAACTGAGGCTAAGGAATGCTAAATGACTTCCCTAAGGTCATCCAGCTAGTTGATGGCCAAAGTTATAGTGTAGAGCTTAATGAGACCTTAGAAATCAAAGAATTGGTCATAAATTTAGAACTAGGAAGCACCTAGTAGTTAAATAATTCATATCTCTCAGTTCACGTCACTCATGAGCCAAAGAATGTGCAGATTTTCTTGTTGGCTTATGTCTGCACTACAGAATAAAAATCAAGAAAATCTCTTGACTACACTAGATATGATTCATGTTAGTTTCCTCAGATGTTCCCCAAATACTTAATGTATACTATGGGACACAAAAGATGAACAGGAACTCATGGAAACATGCACTTGAGTCATTTTTCAGTCATGTCCTATTCTTCATGATTCCATTTGGGGTTTTCTTGGCAGAGAATCTGGAGTAGTTTGCCATTTTCTTTTCCAGATTTTGCAGATGAGAAAACTGGATTGACTTCCCAGACATAAGTCACATTTGAACTCAGCAAGAGGATTCTTTTTTTTTATTTTAGGCCCAGCATTCTATCTACTGTGCCACCCAGCAACCCTAATGAAAACATAAGGAATCTTAAAATACCTAAATTGACCAATTATACTCATAATATTTTCTCAGAAGGTAAAAGACCTCTGTGAAATTGCTGAACAAATATTTCCCATTAAAACTAGATGTGTAAAGTGCAAACATTTTGTAATTGTGCAAGTTATAGCAGCTCCCAGTTATAACTTGGAAAGTTGTCAAGTTCCAAGTCTTCTGACATCCTATAGTATGTCTTTGGTCTTTATATGCAAGGAGAACTTTCTGGAATTTTTCTTCTTCACACTGAAAAGTTGCATGTTAAAGAAATCGTTTTTGGGAGGTTGATATTCAACTTCATAAACCCTTGATCTCAGAATTAGTCATTAGATAATCCTCAAGGCTGAAAATGTTCATTCCTAAGATTGTAAGTTTCTTATCTGTGCTCATAAAAATAAATAGAAAGACCAAAGAAGGCAGTTAGTAAATGGAAGTCCAGAAATTTCAGTCTTAGACTCACATAATGAAGCAGAAGTCATTTACCATTTGCCCTTTTGCAAGGTATTCTCTTCCGCTCTTACTTATGTAGAGGGATAGCTTCTTATTCTACCTCCTCCACCCCCTACCACCAGTCTTCCTTAGATGTGCTCCAATCTGAACATCCAAAGGAGAATAATATTGAGGAAAAAATGGGTAAAATGGACAGCCCTTTTATCATTCCTTCTTAGAGAATATGGTAGGGGAAGGGACAAAAAGAGTTGGCTCCTCAGAACTAGATTGCATCTTTCTATGTCAATCAATTATCAGGAGGCATCCCCAGACACTAGGAATGAAAGAGAGTAGTTTCTGGGTCCTCTAGCAGGACCAGTATCTTAGCATTTCCATCTGGAAGATTTCTTCTTGGCTACTTTTTATCTTTTTCAACTATAATTAACTGTCAACTGTAGTGAACTCTGCTGCTGACTTTTGTCCTAGTGAAACCTTCAGTGGAACTCAGGATCACATGAACTCATGTAACCATTGAAGGGAGAGGGGCAGGAGGGAAGAATGAGAAAAAAAACTTATCCCATAAGCAATTCTCCCTTAGGAATTTGACTAAAATTAGTACAGTAGCATTCAGGTCTATTGCAACTCTCCTAGAGCTCCTCCACTTGCTTGCTATCTAATGCATCCACAGATCCACAGGATGTCACCGATTTTCTTTAACCAATTTGAACTTATTTCCTCAGTCATAATCTGCTTTCATCCAAAGCCACTGTCATGTTCACACATCACAGTGGCTTTTATTTTCTTTTATTTTGGATTGATTCAATTGAGATATCTGAACACTTGTGATTAGCTAAGCTAGGACTAGACCTCTGCCCTAACAAAGAAGAAATCAATCCAAGAAAACCTAATCAAAAAATCTACCAAAGGATAATAGTTTAGATCTTGATAAGGACTACAGCACTCTAATGTCATTATTATTATTGAGAAAGGCTCTACTAGAACACAAAACAAAATATAAGATAATTACCATTTTATAGTATACCATTTAATGCTTTGTTAATATCTTTTTTAAAAATTCAGACACAGTGCTCTCTTAATATCTCTCTCTGTCTCTGTGTGAGTATGATCCTCTCTGTGTGTCTCTGTATGTGGCTCTGTCTCTCTCTATGTCTGTCTTTTTTCTCTTTCTCTCTTTCTTTCTTTCTTTCTCTCTCCCCCTTCTAGCCACCAAAAATAGCTAAAATTTATGTAGCACTTTAGGTTTGCAAAGTTCTTTGCATATCATTTCATTTGATCCTCACAATAACTTTGTCAAGTAAAGGCTATTATTATTTCTGTTTTACAGATGGGAAAACTAAGCTCAGAAAGATTAAGAGACTTGCTTAGGATCACATAGTTAATAAGTGTCAGAGATGGGATTTGAACTCAGGTCTTTTTGACTCCCAATCCAATACTCATTCTTAGTACCCTCTAGATTAAATGGGCAACACAAGTAAAACTACATAAAGATTACTTGAAATCTCTTGCTTGGACTATTGCAAATGGCCTTCAAGTTAATCTTCCTAAATCCAGCCTCTTCCCTCTACAAGCAGTCTTCCATGAAGTTACATAATTCATATTACTAAAACATGGGTTGGATTATGTTACCTCTCATTTCAAAGTTTTTAATGACTTCTCATTATAAATAGCATAAAACACAAAATTTTCAGTCACAAATTTAAAGACTTCTCCAATATTGCTTCTACCATTGCAATCTTACTTCTTATGTTTCCCCTCCATTTACTCTCTATTCCCACCAAGCTGGCTTTCTAGCCCCTCCCCTAACATGATATTCTATCATGTCTTTGCCAAGTTGGTTCTTCACGTTTGGTAAAACATTGTTTCCTCACTTCTGCCTCTTAGAATCCTTAGCTTACTTTAACCACCTCTTACACAAAGCTTTTTTTCATCCCACCTCTCATCCCAGTTATTAGTACCATGCCCCTTCTGAAGTTACTTTGTATTGTTCCAATATTATGGAACCTCTTTGAAGACTAGAGTTTTCCCAATAGCAAGCATTTATTAAATAAGCCTTAAATGTGCCAGACAAGATGCTGATTGACAGGGATACAAAAGAAAAACAAAAATGTGGTTATTGCCCTTAAGGAGTTTACATTCTAATTTCCTTTAGAGTCTTTGTATCATCAGTACATGACATAATACTTTGTGTATTTTGTATTCAATTTATCTTTGGCATTTTGTCAAATTGAATCTAATTAAGAAAGGAAAAAAATTGCAAGAATTAATTATATTTCTCATAGGAAAAAGTTGCAGTTTCAACATAGTACAAGATTAGCTTTAGGGCTTCACACTTCAGCAACGGAGTTGATATTTTTCACTACTCCTAAAGAAACTGTTTTCCTCCAAATTTAAAATGCGTAGATTAATGTTCAATCTAAAAAAACTATAAAAGCTTACATCTCAGCAATTCAAGTAATCAAACATTTCCCATGTCTTGTAATGTCAAGGACAAGGATAGCCTGGTAGTACTTACATTCCAGGGCAAACAGTTCAGTTATATATAGCACACATTTCCCTTAGCTTTATTTATAAATAAGGCAGTAGTATCATAGGACTGTAAGTTGGAAGGGCTTTAGAAAGCAAGTTGTCCAATCCCCTCATTTTCACATGAAACTGAGGTCCTGTGAAGTAAATGATATGCTGACGATCACAAAATTATTTGATTGAGTCATAGACTTCTAATTTAAATGGCTAAGCATAATATATATCTTAGAGAGGTTCAGCTCTCCTATAAATACTTCAGTGTACTTCTAACAATACACCTGAGGAAAAAATAATATAAATAAAACCAAAGAAAGACAGCAATAAGTTCCTACATCCAGAAGTGCATAAAAAGATTGAAAGAAACCAATGGACAATCTGAGTAAAGACAAAGAGAAGAATAAGAATGAAGCACTAAGGGCTGATGCCTAAAATTAGCAGAGTTTCAGGAGTGGGAGTTGTGAGAAATAGAGCCAGCCCCAACAGAAAGATAGTCCAGGCAGTTAATGCATATGTTCCTGTAAGAGACAGGGACAGCACAATGACCAGGCAGCCCCAGCAAAGAAAGCCTTGCTTGGGGTCATGCAGGTCACAGACTAGCACAACATATAATATCTACTAAAGGCCTCTCAAGGCTGCAGTAGAGAATGGAACCAACTCCCAAGTGAGTATTGTGAAAGGAAAAATCAGAGAAGGACCAAAGCCAAAACTCATATTAAGTCCAAAGGAGATACATCCAGAAGCCAATAATTCTGGAAGAGGATAGGCTCTATCTAATCTTCCAGGAAATTTGGAACTGCAACAGCAATAATAGCAGCAGTAGTGAGACTACAGAAAGTATGGGATTAAGCAGGACCTGTCCACCCTACGTACCAAGAAAGAAATCTGGCCCTAACACAAAGACAGAGTCCAGAAACTGAGACTACAGATATATGACTTTAGCCTCAAATATTGTCAAAGAAAATGGTAACATAATGAAAAAATAGTATGACCAAGAAGTAAACAGCCTGAGAAAGCCAATCTAGACAAAGTACCAAAAAGCCTCAAACATAAAAGAATTTGACATAAAGACTACAAGAGTGACTGGTGCAGAAATACATTCAATTCAATAAATTAACAATTGGAGAAAAGAAAAGAAAAGGGGGGATAAAGTTGGAGAGAGAATCATCACAAGACAAATTTCATTTTTAAGAGAAATTAACAGAGAGAAGATTAAAAGACAGAGAGAAAGTTTTAGAACTAGAGGTTGTGGTCTTGGTCTAAGTGAAGAAGGAGAGGAAGTGGAATAAGAACAAGCTATTTCAATTATACATTAACATTGTTGGCCATATTTCTTATTTTCCCCACTTCTTTTGCAAAGAGGAAAAGGAAAAAAATAGTTGAAAAGCAGAAAAGGATGTGATAGAGGAGAGAACATAACTAACAATCATAACTATGACTATGAATGGAATGAGTTTCAGCCATGTAGTGGAGAATGGTAATGAAATGAATTAGACAGAAGAATTCAAAATTATGTTGTTGGGGAGGAAAAACATATTTGAAACATAAATAATCATGGAGAAAGGAATAGTGGTAGGAACAGAAGTAGTGATGTTAGTGGTGGTGGTGGTGGAGGTGGTGGTGCTGGCAATGGTGATGACGGTGTCACTCTGAATCAGAAGGGCATTCCAGTTGTCTAATAGTGGCTAAGTCTTTCAAAAGGCTTCTGGAATTCCAAAAAGGAAGAGTTCATAGGAACTTGCAAAAGTTATACCTAAGGGTAGTAATCAGATTTTGCCCTTAGATTGACAACTTTGGGAATACTGAAAGTTTGCAAATCTCTAGGAGTGATCTCTGATTTCTAGGAATAACACAACAATCTATATCCTTTAAAAGCAGCAATGGGCCCAGCCCAGACATTCTTCCCAAAGGGTACAAAGCCTGGCTCTAATATCAACTCTGATGTCAGAATGAGCAAACACAAAAAGAATCTCACTATTAAAAAGCTATTATTATGACAAGGACACATAGGATATAAACTCAGAAAAAAGAAAAAAGAAGAACATCTACAAGTAAGTCTAAACAAACAAACAAAAACATAGCTGGGGCACAAATTCAACTAAAACTCCTGAAATAGATGATGCAAGAGTCATCTAGGAAAAAATAGAAAAGAAATGAGAGTTACAGAAGAAAGAATTGGGAAAAGATCCAAAACTTATATGAGAGATACAAAACTTTGCTGAAGCAACAGAAAATTATAATGGAATAAATGGGAATAAATGAGTCTATGAGACAACAAAAAATCATTAAAACAAAGTAAAAATACTAAGGCAAGAATGAAGATAGAAGGGATTTTATAACTCAATCAATCTGGTAAACTGACAAAGAAGTGAAACTTTAAGAATCATTGAACTACCTGAATGCTTTGGCCAAAAAAGAGGGAATTAGCTATATTTCAAGAAACCATTCTTTTGTTTAAAACCTACCCAGGCCTCTTAGAACTAGATAGAAAAGTGAAATTATGAAAAATCCATCAGTGATATCCTAAAAGAAGTCCTCAAGAAAAATCTTTCAGCTGTATAATAGTTGAAATCCACAACTACCCAAAGAAAAAATACTTCAAGGAAACATAAAGAAAGAATTAAAGTATGAAGGAGCCAATCATTATCAAACATGATTTAGGAGCCATCCATCTAAAGGAACAGAGAGCTTGGAATAAAGAATTATACTCAAGAGTAACTTACCACCCCCAAAAAAACTGAATGTAATCATACAGAAGGAGACAGGTACTTTTAACGAAAAAGAAGACTTCCTAATATTTCCAAAGAAAAGAAAAAAGCTGCAAAGATATTTGGAAGTTTAAATACAGGCTCAAAAAGAATCATAAGGTAAAGCATGAATGAATGAACAATGATAAGGGCTAAACAAGAATAACTATGTGAGGATTCTAATGTGAGGAGATGATATATATGCTCTCTATGAACCCTATCATCATCAGGAGTCATTTAGATAGAAAGTCTACTGTTTAAACAATTCAGTCATATCTCTGTTCATGATCCCATTTGGAATTTTCTTGGCAAAGATCTGAAGTGGTCTGCCATTTCCTTTTCAAGTTCATTTGACAGATGTTATAGGAAATTGAGGCAAACAGAGGTAAATGACTTGTCCAGAGTCACAAAACTAGTAAGTGTTTGAGGTCAGAACTGAACTCTAGAAGAATAATCTTCCTGACTTCAGGCCCAGCACTATTTACTGAGGTGCTATGCCTCTCTGTTATGTCTTAATGATTTTAAAAGAAGAATAGAAAGGGAGAAGAAATGAAAGACTCTGAAGTATAGGAAAGAAATTTTGGGGAAATTATCTCATGTAATCAAGGAGGAAAGAAAGAGGAAAACAGAAAGAATGAAAGGAGTGGTTTACATTTGAACCTCACTCATCTGAACTGGTAAAAAATATGCATATATTTGAATACAAAAATACATCTCACTCAATATGGAAACAGAAAAGAAAAGGAAAAAAGAGAGAATAAGGAAAAAGATTAAGGAAAGGATTAGTCATAAGCAAATCAAACTCTTACTAAAGATATACAAAAATGTTTACAGCTCTTTTGAGGTGACAGATAATTGGAAATTGAGAGGGTACCAATAAGTTGGAAGTGACTGAAAAAGATATTGTACTTAAATATTATAGAAGACTGTTGTGTTTTAAGAAATGAAGAAGGGAATTGTTCCAAAGAAACCTGAGAAGGCTTATTTGAACTTATGCAAGTGAAGGAAATACAACCAAGAGAATGATTTACATAACAACAATACCATAAAGACAAATAACTTTGAAAGCCTTAGGAACTCTAATGATAATAACCAACCACAATTCCAGAGAATTAATTTTAAAACAAACATACATTTTAAAACAAACATCCTAATAGTGAGGTGAAGAACTCAGAATTTAAGATGAAATAATTTTCCCCTTCAGATACAGTCAATGTGAAAAATTTGTTTTGCTTACCTATTCATGTTTATAACAAAGGTTTTGTTTTTATTTTTTCTCAATTACCAAAAAGAAAGAATACTTTTGTTGATATAAAAAAGTCAATTTAGAATAACACAATTCCATCTCTACAGACATAGATGAAGTTGAAATTGCATAGTTTCCAATAAGTGGTCTGTGAATTTAAAAAAAAAAAAGGATATGTAGCTTTCACTTGAAGATCTTTAGTGATGGCGAAGTCACTGCTCCCCAAAGCAGCTCAGGCTATTTTCAAAGAAGAATAATTGTTAGAAAAATGTCCATGATATCAGAACAGAATTTGCCTCTATACACTCATACTACATATTCTTTTGCTCTGCTCTCTTCAGTCAAGCAAAATGAGTATAAAGGTTTTTCCCTTGTGTTAGCCTTTCAAATACTAGAAGAGTGCTACCACTTTCCCTCTTAGTTTTCTCTTCTTTAAGCTAAACATCTCCATTTCTTTCAATCAACTATACAGTGCACTGAATAGAGCACTGGATCTAGAGTCAGAAGATCTGAGTTCAAATCTGGTTCACATACTTTATTAGCAATGTGATCCTGGGTAGCTCACTTAACTTCTGCCTCAGTTTCCTTATCTCTAATATGGGCATAACAATGGCATCCACCTCAGACTTCTGAAGATAAAATGAAATTATATTTATGTAACATTCATATACCACAACTTATTCAGTCATTCTTCAACTGATAGGTATTCACCCAGTTTCCAGATCAAAAGGAATTATTCTTCTACCATCCCTTCAGTCAGAAACCTCACTGTACTATTTCCCAACCCACATATTTCCATTTTATGCACAAATACTGCATGAGACACTTTGTCAAATTTCTTGCTAAAAATCATGGGAAATATTATCTAAAGTGTTTTTCTAGTATACTAATCTCATAAGAATAAAAACTGGAACCATAGTTTCATTGATGTAGAGAACTCCAAAGTAAGAAAGTTCTCTCTACTATTGAGGTCATCTCCCCCTTTACAAAGTATAGTTTCAACAATCATTTAAATGGAGAGTTTAAGTGATTTGCCCAAAGTTACATAGACTGCTTATGTGTCAGAAGCAAGACTTTAATCCAGGCCACCTTGACTTCAAGGACAGATTGTATTTGTTCTCTAATCCATCAGTGGCCAGAGGCAAACAAATAGAGAAAGCTAGATACAGGAGACTCAGGAAACAAACAGAAGTTTAATTAATTTCAGTGAGGAAAAACACATTTGCAAATGTAAGCCCTGCTACCCTCCTAAGAAGGAGGGCTTAATAGCCTGAACCAATGGGAAATCTTATATATCCCAAATAGATTGGATTTTGACATAATCACTTTTAAGCCTAGATTTACTGTTCCCAAGGCTCTGTGGAGTATTGCCTCAAGTCTTGAGAGACATATCCACTTTAAAGGACATATAACCAGAGTTCTGTGTTGGGAATGTGAGTATAGTACCTGTCAGTGAGAAGAAACGGGGATTGTGACTATGTGATGGATAGTCCTGGGAAATAGGAGGAGCTAAATCCCTCAGTGAACAACTGGTCGGTCCAAGCAATACACTTTGCCAGATGGTGATAATCCATTTAGTGCAAAGGATTATTGTTATGCCAAGCTCAGGACAGAGACTGCTTGCTGAACTTTAGCTCTGGGAAACAGGATATCCATAAAATGTCTTGATACTATCCACCCTGCCTAACATGCTAATATCTCTCAAAAAAAAAAAAAAGAAATGTGATAAATCTGTACTGGGTCTTTCAGATCACTTCTTCCTTAATAACCAAATTAATAAGAACTCACATTTTATATTGCATTTCTGAGCACTTGTCATATATTGTTATTTGATTTGTTTCTAAATGTTTTCTAACCATCCCTTGAATAATATGTCCTTCTGTTTACTTGAAATTGAATTCAAAAGTTTTTGAATGACTGCACATGTATAATCTATATCAAATTTCTTGCCTTCTCAAGGAGGAGGAAAGAGAGGAAGGGAATGAGAGATAATTTGGAATTCATAATGAAAAGAAACTATAAAAAAACTGTTTACATTTAATTGACAAAAATAAATATATAAAAAGTAAATGTTGAAAAAAAGCATGAAGTGATACACATGAAAAGAGAAACTAGAAACTATTACTTTCTTTCCATTCCCCATTGTCAATATTTAATCCATTTCCATTTGGAGTCTTATACCACAAGGATGTCATGGCAGAGTAAGTTAAATGCTTTCTTGAAATCAAGAGAAACTTTACCCTGATCTTCCAGCTTAGGAATTCTAATGAAGAAAGGATAATGCTTAATTTGGTGGAATTTTAAATTTGTTTCTTCTTAATCACCATACTTTTTTCTAAAGACTTAAACACCATCTGCTTAGCAATTTGTTTTAGAATATTGTCAGGAATTATAACATCAAGTTGGCTGTTCTCATTCCCAGAATTTACCTTTATTTTATTTCTGAACCTGGTAAGTACACCATTAGATTTTGTTCTTCTTGTATCTTTTCTATAGCATTTTCCAAGAATTCTTCAATTTTTGAGACACTCATTCTGAGGGCACATCAAGTTGACATTTCCAATTTCCAGTACTGTCATTCAAGAAACCCAGATTTATTATGCCATCTCACAGCTTTTTATGTTCTTATTTGGTCATTTCAGTTGTGTTCAACCCTTCACGACCCTGTTTGGGGTTTTCTTGGCAAAGGTACTGGAACGGTTTACCATTTCTTTCTCTAGTTCATTTCATAGATGAGGAAAGTGAGGCGAAAAGGGTTGTTACTTGCCAAGTTACTTATACAACCAGTAAATGTCTGAGGCCATATTTTAATTTACATCTTTGTGACTCTAGGCCCCACACTCTATCCACTGTGCTACCTACCTGCCCTTTATTATTATTTATTAAGAATTTAATAATGTA
>JAJPUD010001644.1:197731-221751 GCA_023553655.1 Myrmecobius fasciatus | reverse complement strand
AAGAATTTAATAATGTAGGGGCAGCTAAGTGGCACAGTGGATAGAGCACCAGCCCTGAAGTCAGGGGGACCTGAGTTCAAATCTGGTCTCAGACACTTAACATTCCCTAGCTGTGTGACCCTGGGCAAGTCACTTAACCTCATTAGCCTCAGCAAAAAGCAAAAAAAAAAAAGAAGAATATAATAATGTAAAAAATGATTCTGAACATCCAAAGATTGGATAAATGCATTGTTGATTGTATCAACAGAATGTAAAATGCTTATATTTTTTGGCATTCCGGCTTTATTATATTTGATCAAGATTAGGGAAAACATATTACATTCACATGAATCCATTTATCAGAGTGAGAGTTCTTAACCTTTATCAGGGTCATTGATTCTATACAGTCTAATGTAGTGATGGCCATATGCCATTCCTTAAATAATACATTTATACATATAATATAAATTATATAGATTACCTGAAAAGTTATGTTGAAACAATTATCAAATATTTATAAGTGACTTCACAGACATCCTGAATCTATCCATAGGGATCTCTAGACCCTCATTTAAGAACCCTAACACTAGAGTTTTTCTCTAAATCTCCATTACAACATGAAAATAACCATAGGTTCTCAAATGCAATGCCATTGGAGTTCAAACTGGCAGGGCTAATCAAATGGGAAGGCTTACAACTTTAAGCCCAGTGACTGTCTGCATGTATGTCATTCAAAGATCAGCCTAGGTAAATTCAGATGGGATCATCAGCAAAAATAGTGCCTATTCTAATTCAGAAAACTGAAAACTGAATATGTAGAGTCAAAGATGGTGATGGAAAATTTCATTTTGAAACCAGAATTTAAAAAAAGAAAAAAAAAATAAGTTGAACCACAGTGCCAGTTATAATCTTCTATCTTGTGGGATCTAGCCAGTGATTGGGGAAAAGGGGGGTTGTGCCAAGATTTTCTCCCTTCCCAGAGGCTACTCACAGTTTGGAGTACTCCTAATTGACACTAGTTATGACACTGAATTTTCTAGGGACTCAATAATTATGAAGGCATGAATCTTCAAATTGTCTATGGTCATATGAGCTATTGCTATTGAAGCTATAGACAATATGATCTTGTGTATCCCTTCAACAAACCTCTCCTTACTCCAGATCAATCTCTTATGTAATCATTTCCTGAATCTTGTTATTCAAACATAAAACATAAAAGGAAGATGAAAGGAAGGGAGGGTATCATCGAGATTACCCAAATATTTGTATGGACTATTTGTGCCTAACCTGTGGTAGAATCTTTTGAATTCATATTAATCTGATCAGCATTAGTGGGTCACACTTTATATTGATTTTATCATCATGCTGTCATTTTGATTCTCTTCAAGTACAAGAAATAATAATGAATGAGCAAGTCAGTACAGGTGCATGATGTCTGTGGAGTGGAAACCAAGCAGAATCACTATGAAAAAATGAAGTTACCTAAAAAGTTCTGAGGAGACAATGAATATAACAACTGCAATCTAAGGTATTAAAAATTAACTATCAATGCCACCCAAAAACCATTGAAATGAAAAAAAATATTACCTGGATTATCATATTTTCTTATAAAAGCTTAAATATTTTTAACTCACAGAAATAAAGTTGAATTAAGCAATCAATGAATTAATAAGCATTAAATAAGCATTTCTTTTATGCCCAATCCTGTGGAGAGTATCAGAACTTCCCTGCTTTAAGGAGGTTGCATTCTGCAAGATACCTTCCATAAAGATTCTGTAATAAGAAAGTAGATATGGGTTGGTAGTTATTGCAATTCTTCATCACTTTATATATATGTGTGTGTGTGTGTGTGTGTGTGTGTGTGTGTGTGTGTGTGTGTGTGTGTGTGTGATTGTGATATTAAACTTAAACAGGAGTCACTAAATCATATATAAGGACCTTTGAAGTTTGCATACTGACTTAGAAAGGCACATATTAACATTATATTATCTATTGTATACTTATTTATTATCAGTTACAGTGGAGATACTAAAGTCATATTCTAATGTCTAAATATTCAATGTGTTACATGATTGAATGGAATATTCATTAAATGAAATAATGAAAATTATTAAAATCTAATGAAAATTCACAATAGCATATGTAGGGACACTTTGAAGCCCCTTCTCTCTTCGTTTGATTTCTGGAATTTCCATGGAACTTTTGGGGAATCTTTTAAGGGATCCACATAAGGGATCTAAGAATAGTCTGGCCATTGTCCCAGACTGCAAGGCAGGGATCAGAGATTCAATGAGTTATATGGCAGCTATCTCCATAAAGTCCCTATGTAAGTAATTTATATGATTATTAAAACACTCATATAATCATGATGGAGCTCCCTGCCTCTTTCTGCAGTACAAATAGCTTCCCCTTGATTGGGGATGGGAGGGAAGCTCAGAGTTCCCTTGGTTGGGGAAATCCAGATCCTATAGGGAGGATTGGAAAGGAAGAAGGGAAACTCTTTATATATAGTCTATGTACCTCTGGAATTTAAGTGTAACCTCCCCAAAATGAAAGAAATGGGAATTTTAAAAGTGGTCAGACAACAGTGTAAATTAAACTTTATATGGTTATAGTGATGAAAAAGATTGCCTCTAGAGGAGAGCTGAAAAAAAATAAATTTCTATCCCTTCTTGAGTAAGATAAAAGATCATGAGTATGTAATACTACACGTACTGTCGATTGATGGTTGATTAGCTTGGTGAACTGATTTTTTTTCCTTTTGCAATCTTTGTGGCAATGGATAATTTACTTGATAGGAAACTGGAAAATGGTAAAGTCACATATCTGTGTATGCATATGTGTATTGTATAATACATGAGATATACCCAAAAAGATATGGATATATACATTAAGAAATAAAAGTAATATAAATGGAAATAAACTATGTTTACTAAATGATAAAATCATGAAACTATGAATCATGAACAAAAACAAGTATACAGAGGAAATCTGTGCTGAGGATCTTGAAAACAATTTTTCAGTGGGGTAATGATCATTTTCATGATCATTATTTTGTGATTTTTCAGTGGGGTAATAATCAAAAAGAATAAAATTATTGAAAATATCTACAAAAAGTGATAAAGGATCACAGTAAACTATGATCATATATCAACTTTCCAATCTTTATGAAATCTTGATGGACATGACCTAAGAATGTTGGGAGGGTGTGTGATGAAATTTGAGAAAAGAATTAGGCAGGCTTTCATGAAACAATTATCTATTGTAAATCCCATATTTGCTATCATAAAGTCGATTTAAAAATTCAAAGAATGCAAGATCCTATTGTGTTTACTGCCTGTTGATTACAAGAAAGCATTTGCCTCAATGGGGCAAAAAGAAGTCTTAAAGCCTCTCTTCCAAGAAAATATCTCTCAAACCTGTATTAAAATTATGAGTCTTTGATAAAGAGTGCCACTAAGATCATGCTGTTCAACAACATTCAGATTATTAACATCAATTGAGGCTTAAAACAAGGAATTTATGGTTTGCTACTATTAGGGAAGTGGTTCAATATGAGATTCAAATCTCTTAGAAAATAATATCACAAGTCTATATATCTCTTTAAATTATGTTATTATATCTAGGCTTTCAAGACACCTTCTCAGTGGGATGGAGTATAGTCTCCAGATCAAATCAACTTCAAAAAAACAACCAAGTATCTTTGACAAGCCTTCTCATAACAGAATCAATTCTCGTTGGGACTCCTTAGTTACACAAATGTAATATCAACTATCCCAGATAGTAGATAGCAGGGAAAGAGATACACACGGACTTTTTCTCTACTTATCCCTTTTGTTAATCAGTATACTGAAGGATAAACACAAGACTTACATGCAATACAATTTTTTCCCAATTTGATAACATGATGCCATTCCTGTTCCTTCCTATTTTTCCCTCTTCCATCTTGATATCATTTTGTGAATACTCCAGACTAACAATTCATAAGGAGATCGGCTCAAAGAATAATACTGGCTTCAGTCTCAGCAACAGGCCTTCTATCCCTTTAAATATTCTTGTGACACATACCCCCCAAACTCAGCTGTGAAACATCTTGGTGCTGTTCACCATCTCAGTGCTGAACCAGATAGCTACTTTCTCCTTTACATTATTTGCTGGCCATGGTGCTGAATTTTCTGTGATAATCATTCCAGCACTCCCTATTTTAACTAACCTCACCTTCACTGGTCTGCTAACAAGCACAATCCTGATGGGAAAACTTTCTGCCTTATCTTACTGAGGATTCCAGTGTCCACGAAAGTACCTACCTACCTGTTTATCCATCTCCATGTATCATCTATCTATATCTCTACATATTTATCTGTATCTCATCTATCTTCCTATGAACCAAGTGCTATTACCAACAGCCTATCCTTATATCCACAGGTCTTGGGTACTATACATCCCTGAAATCATTTTTTTCTTTTTGTGTATTTGCTGCTCTGACCCCAAAAGAATATAAGTACATCGAGGAATGTTTTGTATATGAATCTATGTCTCTAGAATCTAGCATAATTTGATGAATAAATGAAAATAAATTAAATCTTTCTCTTGCTTAAAGGCCTTCCATGAGGAAGCATTTTTACCTAGAATCTCTCATGCCATTTTTAACTTCTCATGTATTTACCATATTCTAACATATAAAGAGACATATATGGATTGGAACTGTGATTTCATAGATGAAAGGAATTCCAGGTAGGAAACTCCCTCTGCCAATGTTGGTCAGCACCTTCTCTGAAATTTAGTCTTAAAGAGTTATGCGAATCACTGAGATATAAAATGAGTTGTCCAGGATCACAAAGACAGTATATATCAATCAGTATTTGAGCTCAGGTCTTTCTAACTATGACCATTCTAATGATTAAACCACACTGCTGATCATTCTAGCATATATCATACTTATTTGTCTGCATATTTTAAACAGTCTTCTAGACTGCCTGCTATCTAAGGCTTGGCAGTGTCATTTTGTCTGTATTTAGGAGTTACTCAATGAATTCTTGTTAAATTGAATTTCTGGACCCATTCAATTGAAACTATCCTTTATGCATTTTTAAGAAACTCTCAATTTCTGAATTTAATGTTTTTTTTCTAAGTTCCCATCTCCCTGATCTTTCTGTAGCTTTTGATACTGTTGGTGAGCCTTTTCCCTAAATATTAATTTGACATCTACATTCCCCATTCTATCTTCTACTTTTTAAGTCTTTGTTGATAGAATATTACATGGGAAATTAACCCAGGACTCTGTTCTGCATCTTATTCTCATCATGCACATGTTTTCTTAGTGATTACATCATCTCCTTTGGGATCAAATATCAGCTCTACACAAATTATTTGATTCCCAAATATGCAAACCCAGTCCTACATAGGGATTATAATTTCCCAATCTACAAGAAAAACCACTGAGACAGAGCTCTGAGTCAATGGCACCTTATTAAAAGTTACATGGTCCCCTCTAATGTAATAATCCTCAGATCTTCCTCACAAGTTGATATGTCCTCTCCTTCCAGTACCTTCTTTTTATAAGAACTGATATTTGTATTGCTTGAACATTCTAGAAATGCTATATGAAGTACACAATTCTATTGATTAACAGACCTTGCTTCATGGGACAAAAAGTGATGCAACAGCTAGAAATAGTATATCTGTAGGAAAGTATTTGGGAGAAGCATCTTAACTTCATGGCCAAAAAATGGTCACAATATAGTCACTTGCTCATGTTGGACGAGAGAGAGTAGTTCAAAGCTTAAAAAATAAGCTGGGGACTTTCCATGTATTTGAATCACCTCTGTCGTGCTGGGTTTGGTTACCCAAATGAAATGAAGATTCAAGAAGAGAAAGTTTTCAGGGTCTTCTCTGGACATCTGGTGCATCCATGCATCTATAATACCCTTCCTCAAACTACAGCCTCCCAGTTAGCTCCCAAGAAGTGAAAGCTGAAACACCAAATGGGAGCCATGAGACTTTAGAGTTTTTGTTTTCTTTTGTTTTAAATCATGAGCATTATCTCAGATAGTTGGAGTGCTGAGAAAAAAAACCAACACAAGGAATTAACAAACAGATGCTGTCCATATATTTCCCTAATTATCCTCTTTTATCATGTTCACGATTGATTTAATCTTAGATCTCATAATCTCCTGTCCTTGCATTTACTGATTTTTCATTATATAGTACAAAGATGTGGGATAGCTCTGAGAGCTACCTAACAAAGAGTAACCTTTCTTAGCAGAGGGTTATGGTTTAAAGAATATTTGCTCTTTGAAAAGGGTATAATCGCACCAGCCCTGAAGTCAGGAAGACCTGAGTTCAAATCTGGTCTCAGTCACTTAACATTCCCTAGCTGTGTGACCCTGGGCAAGTCACTTAACCCCAATTGCCTCAGCAAAAAGCAAAAAAAAAAAAAAGAAAAGGGTATAATCACAGATCATTCACATGTTTCATGATTACACTTCCAAATAGAGAATTATTATTGACTTAGAATCTTTTAACTCTGCCTTATCAGACAAGAACCTAACATGATGATTACTAGGTAACACACAAAAGAAACAAAAGCAACATGTGCTTATGGACACATGTCCACTGACCTGAAGATGAGAGACCTGCCCCTCTCCCATGTTTCAACTTTATTAAAAGCTGCCAGACAAAAGAATAATACCTCCTTCGATATTTTAGTCTGCACACTCATTTCCAATTCCACAGCTCATAAGTGATTGCCCCAAATACAATTAGAAAGGTTTTATTAATTTGTTGTATATTTTGATTATAACAAAGTACTAATCCTGATTCATCATGGCCAAAACTTGGCTTCCAAAAATTCCACAGGTTTTACTGTAATCAGCCAAGATCATCTTATTGGCCAGTCCCTCTATTATAAATAAAATACAAATTCCTAAATTTGAAATCTGAAGTCTTTCACAAAATGTCTCCCAATTACCTTTCCCATCTTTTTTACTTACCTACTACCTTTTATAGTCTATGAATCAATTTGGATTACAATACATTCCATGAGCTTCATATTCCATTGCCAAAAAGCAGCTGGTGGTGCAGTGCATAAAGCACTGGCCCTGGAATCAGAAAGACCTGAATTAAAATTCAGTCTCATATCCTTATTAGGCATATGGCCCTGAACAAGTCATTTAATCTCTATCTACCTCAACTTTCTCAATTGAAAATGGGAATAATAAAATAACTTGTATCCCAGAGTTGCTGTAAGGATGAAATGACATAACAACAGCTGTGTGACCCTGGGCAAGTCACTTAATCTTAATTGGCTCCAAAATAATAAATTAAAAAAAATCTTTGAGGAAATAAACTCATCAGCTAAAATTTTCTGAGGCTCAGCCAATTAGTATAGTGGCAATTCCTTGTCCTCCTTCAGCTGGAAGGAAACCACAAAGACAATATTATGTAACAATAGGTAATGTAAATTGCATTCCTACTTTGAATACTTTGTTTACTGTTCAAGTGTCTCACATAAAATTAGTACCATTCTCTGGAGGTAAGAAAATGGAAACTACTCATAACATCTAGATGTACTGTACTCCCTTTTCTACAACTTTTGTAATTATAATATTCCTTAAAAATACTTTCCTAAAACTATTTGATGAGCTCATCAATGCTTTGTGTTGGTTCTGAAGATGAATACAAGAAGCATGATACATAAGATTATGCTGCCACTTATTAATTAAATTCTTCCCCTTGGGTGGTTTCAAAAAACATGACAAGAATTATATGTAATATATAATGCATAGTAAAGTAAGAAGAACTGGGAGATCATTGTACACAGTAAAAGCAATATGGGAATGACAATCAAGTGTGAAAGACTTGCCTATTCTAATCAATAAAATGATACAAGATAATTTTACAGTATGTATGATGAAAAAAATGCAATCTGCCTCCAGAGAGAATTGATAAATTCTGAGTACAAATTAAGGCATAATTTTCTGTATTTATTTTTCTTGCTTTTTTAAAAATATTGTTTATAGAGAAATACTTTTTTGCATGATTTCACATGTATAATTGATATCATTTTGATTGCTTTCTCAGTAGGTAAGGGAAGATGAGAGGAAGGAAAAGAATATAAAATGCAAATTAATTTTTTTTTAAAGAATGTTTAAAATAAATAAATAATTGTTTTTTTAAATCAGTATTTCCCCTCCAGGGTAAGGCAGTGTCCTGCGGTGCTGAACTGAAAGAACTGCCAACCTCAAAGAACACTGCCAACTAGCTGACCATGGCAAATGAAAACTTCTATGTACAATGCCATATTTCCAATTGCTCTAAAGATAAATTTTAATATTAACTTTGTAAGTATACTCAGGAACAGTGAAGAAGTATTTTTAAGTACTTAACTATATTCTATATAAATTTCTGGGTTTACAAAGAACTTTGTTCCTGTCACCAAGGACTTCACATCCTGTCAGAATATGAGTTAGGAATTTATATGGTTCTTTGAGTTGTACAAACTTTCCAAATTTTATCCAATTTGATGCTCGGGACAACTGTGAAAAGTAGGGGATATGAATGTCCCCAACTGGCAGATAAAGAAACTGAGGCAGACAGTTTAAGTGGCTTGCCCAAGGTCATGTAGCTAATGTGTCTGAGGATGGATTTGAATGCATATCTTCCTAATTTCAAATTAAGAATTCCTATTAGAAGAATTCTTAATTCTTCCTAATGCTGTCTTACATAAAGCAAAAACCAAGGAACAGAAAAATTTCTCCATTTTTTTAATTGTCTTAGCATTTCAGATGGAAGAGACATTAAAGGATACCCTCTATTTTCACAAATGAGGAAGTGACAGGTCATTATATAAGTAGCAAGTGGCTGAGGTAGGCTTCAGACTATTTTTCTCCTACATAACTAATGTCAAGAGCAGAAGTGGGCTACTCATCTAAAACTTTAGCTATTGGAATAAAATATCTTTACTGATAAACATTTTTTTGATCCTGAAATGTAAAAATAGAACAATTTTTGTCTTTGTGTATAATACTACTTACAGAAAAAAAAAGTTCTGTGCAGTAATTACAAACTGTATTCCTAACCTCAGTCAGTTACCTCAAATGCCCTTTTTTTTAGCATTTCCATAGTAGGGTACTAAAAAAAGATTATTGTACATGAAACTTCTAACCTACCTGCACAACTTGCAAATCCAGTCAAATATACAACAAAATCACATAAATTTCTTTTTTATCTCCCAAATCACCCTGCCCATTAGACACAAATAAATAAATAAATAGATATAGATAGATAGATAGATAGATACTATCCTATACATACTTCTATTTATTGGTTCTTTCTCTGAATGTGGATAGACTCTTTTTTCATATTCCTTTATAGTTACTTTGGATATTTATGATAGTCAAAATGGCTTATTCACTTAAAGTCATTATTTTAAATAGTATTTTGTTTTTCCAATTACATATAAAGATAGTTTTCAACATAAATTTTTGTAAATATTTGAGTTCCAATTCTATCTCTAACCTTCCCTCTCCCCAAGACTTTAGCAAGCAATATGATATAGGTTATACATGTATAATCATTTTTAATATATTTCCATATTAGTCATGTTGGAAAAGAAAAATTAGAACAAAAGGGGAAAACCACAAAAAAACCAAAAAAGTGAAAATAGTATATTTTGATCCATTCTCTATAATCCTTTTTCTGGACATGGATTTATTTCTGTAAGGAGCATAAAGTAGTTCTTAAGACAACATTGCTATTATTGTATATAATGTTCTTTTAGTTCTACTCATTTCACTCTTCATTATTTTGTGTCTTTCAATGTTTTCCTAAGAATTGAATACATCATTCCTTATAGAACATTAGTATTCATTTCACCTTAAACATATTCCACATCTTGTTCAGCCATCTCTCACTTTTGATGAGCATCACTAAAATTTCCAGTTCTTTGCTACCACAAAGAGAGCCATCATAGATATTTTAGAACATATAGGTTATTTTTGTTTTTCCCTAATCATCTTTGGAAATAGGTGGTCGTGTTGGATAAAAAGGTATAGGTAGTTTAATAACTCTTTGAACATAATTCCATATTGCTTTCCAAAATGGTTGGTTCATAATTCTACCAACAATGAATTAGTGTCCCAGTTTTTCCACATTTTCACCAAAATTTGTCACTTTTCCCTCTTATTATTTTTGCCAATCTGGTATTGATGTCTCAAAATTGTTTTAATCTGCATTTCTATAATCAATAACAATTTAGAGCATTTTTATGTGACTATAAATTGTTTGGATTTCTTCATTGGGGTTTTAGGAGGTTATGTGATAGATTGGGAAGAATACAATATTGGGAATCAAAAGGTTAAATGGTATCTCTCTGCTTCTAATAAGGTGACTAATCTTAAGCAAATCACTTCATTTCTTGAGATCCTCTTTCTTTAAAATTGGGCAGGCCTTTGGTCCCTTACAGCTCTAAAATTTTCTGGCTCTATTATACTTAGACATACTCTTCCACATCGTTAGTGAAGAATTATTGTATTATAGATTTAGACATAGAACAGAATCAAGTACAAGCTCCTTGTCTTACCAATGAGGAAAGTGAGACCAAAGGAAATAAAGCCACACATAAAATCATGCATGAGGAACCTCGGAGGCCATATTGTCCAAGCCCTTCATTTTATGGATGAAGAAACTAAAAACACAGAATGGAATAATCATACAGAAACTATAAAAGTGGGATCTGAACTCCACTCTTTAGACCTCAGAACCAGGATTCTTTTCAGTGTATTATGAAGTTTCTTCTATAAGCTGGTATGATAGAGAAGTCACAAAGTTCCATTCAAAATATTGTGTAATGGCAGAGGAGCTTAAGGCCAAGGGAAGTTTTCCCCTTGATTATTCAAGTGATCTCACTGTAGTAAATTTGTGAGGGGGACGGATGAGACAATGTCAAGCAGAATTTGCATATTTCAGATTCCTCCCATCTGGTGGTGTTTTTCTTCTAAGAGAAGTATAGTGCTTTAAATGTAGGAGTTTTCCCTTTGGGTTGTTTGTTTCATTGTTATTATTGTTTATGTTTTTTGTTTTTACTAAAAAAAAGTTCTACCTTTCTTTGGTACAGGTCTACACTCCTCTTAGGATTTGGAATTCTCAATCTATCTATTGCAAAATTTAAAATACAACTTTCATCATCCTGCAAAGCCAAATGAAGGTTAGCTATGGTTACTTAAAAGCAAAACGATTCTTCAAGCCCTGAGTGCTATAGGGAGGATGGAGAAGGGAGGGAAACATATTTAAATCTCCATGTGGGTAACACATATTTCTATCTCTTCGTGTTCTAAAAATAAAGAATGCTTGTGCTGAGCTATTTTTGAGTTGTCAAGATAAAATTTTTACCATGTTATCTTGGAATCAATCTACCAAGGCACACCTACTTTTATAGATATTATTGCAAAATGCTCTTAAAAGAAATGAAGAATGGCAAATACTTGGAGGGACAGTGTTCATAATTGCTTTGTGCCAATACAATAAAAATTATAATGATATATAACCTAATTTACAAATTCAGTGATCAAACCAACCAAACTACCAAGGGATTACTTTATGGAGAGACAAAAGTATTTAAAAATTCACTTACAAGGACAAACCAAGAGGTGAAAGTTAAGTGGAAAATTAAATAAAACATACTGTGCAAATGTTTTGAGGTGTGAGATAGTATTTTCAGATTAGAATATAATCAGTACACCAGTTCAGCCAAAACATATATCATATGAGGGCAACTAACAGGCCTCAAATCCATCAGTGTATATATCCTATGTGAAGACTTCCCTCAATGGAATGAGTGGATGAAAACAATTTGTACCAAAAGCCTTCCCAACAGCTTATGCAGGCACCTTGGAGAACTAAGACTTTAATCATACATCATATACACCAAGCTCATCTGATGCATCCTGGGCCTTTACCAGGCCCAATCTTATCACTGGACTTCAATGACTCTGAAAGAGAGCCTAATTACTTTGCACAATGCAGCTTCGCTTAAGTCCAATTCCTGTGCAATCAAGATATTAGTCCTCCTCAAAAATGAAGGACAAACAGAAATAATAGCATATGAAGAGGAGAAATGTGAAGTAAGTATAAAAATGTTTCTGTAGTTAGATTGAAAAGGCCTTTAAATGTCAAAGTGAGTAGTTGTATTTTTAGAGAAAAAAGGGAAACATCCTTGAGCAAAGGAGTGATGTAGCCAGAATTTTATTTTAGAAAAATTATTTAAGTGGTTGTGTGATGGATGGGTCAGTGAGGGGGAAGACTGAAAAATATTCAATTAGGTTTCTTATAATCCTAATAAAAGTTGATGGGAACCAGTGAGGAGTGACTATGTGATGGAAAGGAAGAGAATAGATTCAATATACATTGTGAAAATAGAGTGGATTAATGATGGCAGACTAATTAATTGGTATACAATGTCTGCCTCAACAGATAAAATGGACAGGTATGGCATACATATGCCATGGGAAACAGTACAATCTAGTCTGCTGCTCCAAAAATTGGGGTTTAGATAATAGTTTACATGGTTTTACAACAAAAAGAAGAGCAATTCAAAATACCTGCAACCAGGATATTGGTACAAGCTGTTTTGGGGTCAGTATGAACCAATTTGAGCTGTCCATGTTATTGCTAACACAGCGGAGGTGTTCCAGGTTCACCTGGTGGATACCACAAAGGATTACATTTATGTCAAATTCAAGCAACATTAATTAAAGTTCCTGATTGGCTGATTTTTATTCCCAGATTATTTCAACCTTTCCTGGATGATAAAGTAATTCAAATAAGTCAAGGTGATTTTTAAAAAGCTTTTTATTTTCAAAACATATGCATAGATATTTTTCTTTTTTAATTTTTAAAGCTTTTTATTTTCAAAACATATGCATGGATAATTTTTCAACATTGACCCTTGAATAGCCTTGTGTTTCAGATTTTCCCCTCTTTCCCCTCACCCCTCCCCTAGATGGCAAGCAATCCAATATATGTTATGCATATTAAAATATATATTAAATCCAATATGTGTAAACATATTTATACAATGCTCTTGCTACACAAGAAAAATCAGATCAAAAAGGAAAGTGAATGAGTAAAAAAACAAAATGCAAGTAAACAACAACAAAAAAGAGTGAGAATGTTATATTGTGATCCCCATTCAGTTCCCACAGTCCTTTCTCTGGGTGTAGATGGCTCTCTTCATCATAAGATCATTGCAGCTGACATCAGTCTCATAGACACTTTTCAACATTAATCTTTGCAAAACCTTGTGTTTCAAATTTTTTCCCTCTGTCCCCCTGACATCCTGCCCTAGACGGAAAGTAATACTATATATATCAAACACATGCAATTCTTCTATACATATTTCCACAATTATCATGCTGCACAAGAAAAATCAGGTCAAAACGGGAAAAAAATGAGAAAGAAAACAAAATGCAAGCAAACAGCAACAAAAACAGTGAAAATACTATTTTGTGATCCTCACTCAGTTCCCACAGTCCTCTCTCTGGGTGCAAATGACACGTTCCATCACAAGATAATTGGAACTGGCCTGAATCATCTCTCTGCTGAAAAGAGCTACGTCCACCAGAATTGATCATTGTATAATCTTGCTCTGGCTGTGTATAATGATATCCTAGTTCTGCTTGCTCATTTCACTTAGCAATAGTTCATGCAAGTCTCTCCAGGCCTCTCTGAAATCATCCTGCTGATCATTTCTTATAGAACAATAATATTCCATAACATTCATATACCATAACTTATTCAGCCATTCTCCAAGTGATGGGTACCCACTCAGTTTCCAGTTTCTTACCACTCCAGAAAGGACTGCTACAAATATTTTTGGACATGTGGGTCCCTTTCCCTCCTTTATAATCTCTTTGGGGTACAAGCTCAGTAGAAACACTGCTGGATCAAAGAGTATGCACAGTTTTAAGCCCTTTGGGAATACTTCCAAATTGCTCTTCAGAAGGACTGTATCAATTTGCAACTCTACCAACAATGTATTAGTGTTCCAGTTTTCCCACATCCTCTCCAACATTCATCATTATCTTTTCCTGTCATCTTAGTCAATCTGAGAGGTAAGTAGTGGCACCTCATAGTTGTCTTAATTTTCATTTCTCTGGTCAATAGTGATTTAAAGCACCTTTTCAAATGATTAGAAATGGTTTCAATTTCTTCATCTGAAAACTGTTTGCTCATATCCTTTGACCATTTATCAATTGGAGAAGGGCTTGAATTCTTATAAATTTGAGTCAATTCTCTATATGTTTTAGAAATGAGAACTTTATCAGAACTGTTGAATGTAAAAGTTATTTTTACCAGTTCAGTATTAGGAAAATTATTAGCATAATTGACTATATCAATATCCAAACTAACAAAAATCATATTATTATCTCAATAGATGTGGAAAAAGCATTTTTATTGCTTCCCTTCTAATCTTGTCTACAGTGGTTTTGTTTGTACAAAAACATTTTAACTAAATATAATCAAAATTAACCATTTTGCATGCAATAATGTACTCCAGTTCTTTTTTGGACACAAATTCCTTCCTTCTCCACAGATCTGATTGGTAAACTATCCTTTGTTATTCTAATTTGTTCTAATACCATTCTTTATGTCTAAATCATGAACCCATTTTGATCTTATCTTGTTATAGTATGTTAGGTGTGGGTCAATGTCTAGTTTCTGCCATGCCAATTTCCAATTTTCCCAGGAATTTTGGGCAAATAGTGAATTCTCCCCAAAGTGGAGGTCTTTGGGTTTATCAGGTATTAGATTACTATAGTTACTGACAATTGTGTCTTGTGATCCTAACCTATTCCACTGATTGATAGACTGATTTCTATTTCTTAGCCAGGACCAAATGGTTTTGATGACTGCTGCTTTATAACGTAGCTTTAGGCCTTGTACAGCTATGCCACCTTTGTTTGCAGTTTTTTTTTTCATTAATTCCCTGGAAATTCTTTATTTTTTGTTTTTCCAGATGAACTTTGTTATTTTTTCTAGCTCTGTAAAATAATGTCTTGAGAAGTTAATTGGTATGGCACTGAGTAAATAGATTAAGTAGTATTGTCATTTTTATTATATTAGCTCGGCCTACCCATGAGCACTTGATATTTTTCCAATTAATTAGATCTGATTTTATCTGTGTGAAGTGTTTTGTAATTGTGTTCATATAGTTCCTGACTTTGCCCAAGCAGGTAGACTCCAAAATATTTTGTATTGTCTACACTCATTTTAAATAGAATTTCTCTTTGCATCTCTTGCTGCTGGACTTTGTTAATAATATATAAAAATGCTAATGATTTATGTAGATTTATTTTGTATCCTGTAACTTTGCTACGGTTGTGAGTTGTTTCTAGTAGTTTTTCAGTTGATTCTCTAGAATTCTCTAAGTATGCTTTCATCTCATCTGCAAAGAATGACTCTAAATCCTTTAGTTTCTTTTTCTCCTTATTGCCAAAACTAACATTTCTAATACAATATTGAATAGTAATAGTGATAGTGGTCAATTTTGTTTCACCCCTGATCTTACTGAAAATAGTTCTAGTATTTCCCCATTACATCTGATGTTTACTGATAATTTTAAATAGATGTTATTGATAATTTTAAGCAAAACATTTGTTCCTATACTCTCATGTTTTTAATAGGAATAGGTGTTGGATTTTGTCAAATGCTTTTTCCACATCTATTGAAATAATCATATGATTTTTGTTTGGATATTGATATACTCAATTATGCTAATAATTTTCCTAATAGTGAACTAGCCCTGCATTCCTGGTATAAATCCTACTTTGTCAAGGTATATTAACCTGGGGATAACTTGCTGTAATCTCTTTGCTAATATTTTACTTAAGATTTTTCCATCAATATTCATTAGGGAAATTAGTCTATAATTTTCTTTCTCTTCTTTGACCATACCTGGTTTAGGTATCAGCACCATATCTGTGTCATAAAAGGAATTTGATAAGACTCCTTCTTTACCTATTTTTCCAAATAGTTTGCACAATTGTTCTTTAAAAGTTTGGTATAATTCACATGTAAATCCATCTGGCCCTGGAGATTTTTTCTTAGAGAGTTGATTAATAGCTTGTTCAATTAATTTTACTAAAATGGGACTATTTAAGTAATATATTGCCTCTCCTGTTAATCTGTGCAATCTACATTTTTGTAAATATTCATCCATTTCACTTAGATTATCAGATTTATTGACATATATTTGGACAAAATAGCTGCTAAGTTTAGTCATTCTTAAACCAACATTGCTGTTATTGAATATAGTGGTCTTTTGGTTTTGATCATTTCACTTTTCATTATTTTATGTTCATCTTTTTTTTTCTAAAATCATTGAGCTCAGCATTTTTATAACACAGTGCTATTCCATCACAGTAATATACCACAACTTGTACAGTCATTCCCCAACTGATGGGCAAAAGTTCAATTTCCAGTTCTTTACCACCACAAAAGAGTTACCATAAACATTTTAGAATATAGAGGGTCTTTTGCTTTTCTCTAAAAACTTTGGAAATGGATTTAATAGTAGTACTACTGGTACAAATGGTAAAGGTTGTTCTAAGTCAAATTTATAAGAATACAAGTCATTCTCCAATTTATAACTGGTTAAAGATAAGAACAGATAATTTTCAGATAAAGAAATGAAAGTCATTTATAGTCATAAAAATGCTCTAAATCACTACTGATTAGAGAAATGAAAATTAAAACAACTCTGAGGTACCACCTCACATCTATTAGATTGGCTAAGATGACAAGAAAAAGGTAATAATGAATGTTGCAAGAAATGTGAGAAAACTGGGACACTAATGCATTGTTGGTTGAGTGGTAAACTGATTCCACCATTCTCAAGTGCAATTTGGAACTGTCCCCAAAGGGCTATAAAACTGTGCATACTCTTTAATCCAGCAGTGTCCCTACCAAGTCTGTATCCAAAAAAAAAGATTATAATAGAAGTAAAAGGACTCACATGTGCAAAAATGTTTGTAGCAGCTCTTTTTTGAGGTGGCAAGAAATTGGAAAATAAGTGGATGTCCATCAATTAGGGAATAGCTGAATAAGTTATGTTATATGAATATAAGGGAATATTATTGTTCTATAAGAAATGATGAGCAGGCTGGTTTCAGAAAAGCCTGGAAGGAATTAAGACATAAACTAATACAGAGTAAAGTGATCAGAATCAGATCATTGTACACAATAACAGCAAGTGAACAACTATGATAGAATTGGCTCTTCTCAGCAATACAATGATCCAACACGATTATGATAAATTTGGATAGAAAATGCCATCGTCATCAAGAGAGAGAACTATGGAGAATGAATGCAGATCAAAACATAATATTTCTACCTTTTTTGTTTACTTTTTAAGATCATGGTTTTTCCCTTTTGTTCTGATTTTTTTCACAAAATGACTAATATGGAAACATATTTAAAATGATTGTATATGTATAATCTATAACAGACTGTATGCTGTTTTAGGGAGGAGGAAGAATAAGGAGAGAGGGAGAAAAATGGAATTCAAAATCTTACAAAAATTAATGTTGGAAACTATCTTTAAGTGTAATTGGAAAAATAAAATACTAGTAATTTTTTAAAGAGCATAGTTTGTTTAATAACTCTTTAGGCATAATTCCAGATTGCTCTCCAAAATGGCTGGATCATTTTGCAATTCCACCAACAATAAATTAGTATCCCAGTTTTTCTACATCCTCACCAACATTTGTCACTTTCCCCTCATCATTTTAGACATTCTGGTAGGTGTAAAATGATGTCTCAAAGTTGTTTTAATATGCATTTCTCTAATCAATAATGATTTAAAGCATTTTTATATGACTATAAAGTGTTTGGATTTCTTCATTATAAAACTGTCTATATCCTTTAAGCATTTATAGGTATGAACCTAGTGCTTATAGATTTGACAAAGTTCTTTACTTATTTTAAACATGAGAACATATCTGTCCTTTTTCTTTTTTTTAAATCTCTTCTACAATTCATGTCAAGTATTGATATTGTTAGGTCAAAGAATATGCACACATTTATAGACCTGTGGGCAGAAATCATATCTATTGATCATTTATCAATTGGGGTATAACTCTTTTTTATATATAAATTTGGCTCAGTTCCATCTATGTTTGAGAAATAAAGCCTTATCAGAGAACCTTGCCTCAAAATTCTTTTTACAATTACTATTGGTAAATGTATTTCCCTCTTTTATTTTTTTCTCCTTTTACCCTGTATGTCTTCAAAAGTGTTTTGCTACTGACCACTTCCTCTCCCAATATGCCCTCTTTTTTATCATCTTCCCTCCTATTCTCCTCCTATTTTCTTGTCTGTTAAGATAGATTTCATACCTATATTGAGTATGTGCTTTATTTCTTCGCTGAGCCAATTTTGATGAAATTAAGATTCAATCTCACCTTCTCTCTTCCCCCTCTTTTCCTTCACTATAAAAGCTTTTTCTGCCTCTTTTTTGTGGCAGATAATTTACATGATTCTACTCCCTTTTCCTGTCTCCCATTACATTCCTCTCCCACCCCTTAATTTTTTTTACATATTATTCCTTCATACCCGTCACATCTGTGCCTTTTGCTTATCTATCTCCCATGTAGAAATGTAAATAGATAAAACTTATTAAGTCCCTTATGATATCACTTTCCTGATTAATTTCTTTTGCTTCTCCAGAATCATGTATTTGAAAATCAAATTTTCCATTTAACTCTGATTTATTCATCATGAATGCTTGAAAATTCTCTATTTCATTGAATATCCACATTTTTCTCTGAAGGATTTTACTCAGTTTTGCTGAGTAAATGATTCTTGGTTGTAATCCTAGTTCCATTGCTCTCTGGAATATCATCTTCCAAGCCCTCTGGTCATTTAATATAAAGATTGCTAACCCTTGTGTTAACCCAACCGTGGCATTACTGTATTTGAATTCTTTCTTTCTGTGTGTATTTTGATCTTCCTTGTCACTATAATAACTTTCTATGGTCAGAAATTTTTTCTGGTCTATTACTTGGCTTTTAGCTCTTTGTTAAAGTAGGGCTCTGTTTCCAGAGAGGGGAATGCATTGTCTCAAGCTTCAGGGATTTTGTACCATTGTTTTTCAGAGATCCTTCTAGAAACCTGAGCACAACCACTCTTTTCTGCCCTAGAACTGTTAGGGGTTTTCCCACTCTACTGTAGGGGAAAGATCTAGTGTGCTAAAGCAAAAGAGTCCTGTTTTGCTGGCACTAGGGCCAAGACTAAGGCAAGAGCTGTGCTGGAACATTTGATGCACCTTGTATTCCTACCTTATTGCCACAGATCTTTCCTGATAATCTCCCCAGTCATTTTTTTTATGTCTCTGGGCTGAGAGGTCTAGAAACTGCCAGTACTGCCACTGATTCAGAGGTCTAGGGACCTCTGATCCTAGGGACTTGTTCCTGCTTGAGGTTCTCCTTGCTGCTTCAGCTTAATGCTAGTACCTGCTCCTTGAGTTTATTTCCAACTAACTGTATACAAAGTCAGGAGTGTTCTGCTGCGTTTAGAGTAATTATTCAAAGGAATTTGAAGCAGTTTACAGGAGAGATTGGGCGAGTTACTGTCTTGACTCTGTCATCTTGGCTCCACTTCCTGAGATCTTTAACCAATAAACTAAAAATTTTCCCCCAATTTTCTGCTTGCTTGACTATAATTGTCTTATTTGTACAAAATCTCTTTAACTTAATGTAATTGAAATTACCCATCTTATACTTAAGTTCACTGTCTTTTGTTTATTCATAAATTGTTCATCTATGTCTGATAATAGATATTACGTCTCTTTTTAAATGTCATTTATAAGGGGCAGCTAGGTGGCGCAGTGGATAGAGCACCAGCCTTGAAGTCAGGAGGACCTGAGTTCGAATCTGATCTCAGACACTTAATACTTCCTAGCTGTGTGAACCTGGGCAAGTCATTTAACCCCAATTGCCTCAGCAAAAAAAAAAAAAAGCAAAAAATAAAAAAAAAATGTCATTTATACTGATAAAATCCTATGATCTCTGATGTTGAACTATTTGATAATGCCAAGGACTTTTGTAGCAATAGCTTTTGTTTCTTTAGTCATCATGTATCCAACTTTCAAAAAAGCAGTTGCCAAGCCATACAACCTGGGATGATTCCCAGGATGATGTCAATGAAATCTGGATTGAAAGCAGGAGCTGTGCTCCACTTCCAGGGCTTTGGAGCTTACTTATTAGCTGGTGGTAGTTAATCAGCAGTTAGTGTTAGCAGTAGGAAAAGGGTGGGCCCCTTCTCCACAATGATTACTACCTCCATACATGTCTGTTTGAAGGACCATTTCCATTCCTCCTGATCTGTATGCAGATGGCTCTGGAGGAGAAAGTGAGGCAGGTGACCTTGCATAGCACTCCCTCACTTAAATCTAAATCATTTGTATGTCATGGCATCACCTCCCTGATGTGATGGTCTTCGTCAAGAATGAAGGACAATACAAAAAATGGTAGCAGCTCTGACAAGGTTAAAGAAAGGGTAACTTGTGGGAAAGTAGATAGAGTTGATGAATTCAATTTGAAACATATTAAATTTGAAATGTCAGGGAGACACCCAAGGGTTGGCAAGCATCAGAGTCCAAGAAGCAGTGGGAGACATAGAACAAAATCAGCAGCACATCAGCATTTGTTTCCAGAGTGGAGTTCCCTTTAAAATTATTATTCCACTCAATTTCAGTGCCTGAAGGAAAACCTAAGTTTTCCCCAGCATCAACTTGGAGAGCTAGCTTTCTTTTGGAGGTAATGTTGGTTGAATACACAGAAAATAAATAAGATTTATCTTCTGTGGCTTCAACACAAGGTGCTGAGTAGTTTTCCTATTGCTGTGCAATCTTTCCAAATAAACATTCCCATGTTATTGGCAGAGACATGTAATAAACTCAGGACATGTTGGCTGCCTAAAATCTTTAGTATTATTTCTCAGAGTATTATTCTCTTCTAGAAATGTCCTAAAGAAAATTCTCATTTAAATTATGCAATAGCATAGTTCCTAAGACAAAGAAAAATCATGAGCTGCTTGGTTATAGTAAAAGAAATTAAATCCCCTAGTACCAAATTTTCCTTCCTCAATCAACATGGATTGTGTGTACTGCCTATTTCTAGTCAGGGCTCAACAGACCTCAGTGAATAGGCTCCTACAGAGATACCACCTGGTCACTGCCTCTAAAGGAGCTGATGCTACAGCAGCCACAGCTACAGAAAACCCAGAAAAGAAAGTTTCTCCATCTAAGACTTACTTCATAGGGACTGCCCAAAAACACATATGATTTTATCAACAAACATGACATTAAAAGATATGCTTTCCACTACCCAATAAGGATCACAAGGTCTTTCTATCAGTCCTAGAGCTGAACCTTTTCATCTGTATTGATTAATAATTAGTTATGTCAAAGAACTATTATTTCAAATAATTGAAAGTTATTTCAAATCAGAAGCTCCCTGATAATACACTGCTACTCAGTGCCTGTAACACTATGCCAACAATTGGGGGAAAGAAAAAATCACAAAAAAGAATACTCAATCAATGAATTGTAACAAGACACCTGCTAAAATAAGCTCTGCATTTTTAATGTTCAAAAAAAAATGAATCCTGCTATTACATGAACCTTTCTATTCAGAGGAATTAACCCTAGAGAAGTCCTAATGACCAGTAGGCACATGCCCTAAATCTTACTTGGGGGTGAGAAGGACCAATATATTGAATAGCAGATTAAAGTTTTCAAAGATTTAGACAAGCTGGAAATCCTTAGCCAAAACAAATACAAAATATAATAGGGATCAATGTTCAAATTTTTTATCACAACTATGGGAGGGAAATATTTTTCTGAATAGTACTTCCTGAAAAAAAAAAGTCAGCAGGTACTAAGATAATTACTTGAGCAAATACATAGAGGTTACTAGGTGTCACTGTGGTAAGAGCACTCTACCTGGAGTTAGGAAGACCTGAATTCAAATCCAACCTCATATATTTACTAGATTTGTGACTCTGAACATGTCACTTAGCTATTTTTTACCTATTTTCTCATTTGCAAAATGGGAATCATAATAGTAACTGCCTTCCAAGGTTGTTGTCAAGATGAAATGAGTTAATATTTTAAAGCTTTTTGCAATCCTTAAAATGTTATATAAATGGTTTATTTTTCAATATTGAGCCTAAAGACAGTCTCATTCAATCAGTCTGTATCTATTTTATAGTTGCCGGATTAAGTATGCTGCTAGTCACACTAATCATGGCTAAAATGCCATGTTCCATTTTGAGTTCCATAATTTATAAGATGAGTTGCCAAACTAGAAAGTACCAGGATGGAAAAAGAGCTTAAAAATCATTACATGTGAGAACAATTGAAAGAATTTTATTAGCTAAAATAATATATATCTGATATCTTATGTAATATTATAATATCTAATGGAGCTTTCTGATTTACAGATTTTACTTTACAAATTACTTTACAAATAGAGATTACTTTACAAATATTATCTTATTGGATCTGCATAACAATGCTGAGAAAGAGGTACTATTCCTATCCTTATTTTAAAGATGAGTTAACTGAGGCAGGCAAAAGACAAATGATTTGCCCAGAATCCCACAGCTAGTGTTGTTCAGTCATTTCAGTCATGTATGACTTTTCATAACTCCATTTGGGGCTTCCTTTTTCCCCCATTATTTTGTTCTTTATTATTAAAGCTTTTTATTTACAGAACATTAGTAATTTTTCAACATTGACCTTTGCAAAACTTTCTGTTCCAAATTTTTCCCTCCTTCCCCTCACCCTTAGGTAAAAGGAAGATATTAGACTGCCTAACACATATTAGATATCTAATACATGTTAAATATGTCAAAATAAATCCAATATATGTATATATATGTCTATACAGTTATCTTACAGCACAAGAAAAATTGGATCTAGAAAGAGGAAAAAAACCTAAGGAAAATAAAATGCAAGTGAACATCAACAGAAAGCATGAAAATGTTATATTGTAGTCCACACTCAGATGCCACAGGCCTTTCTCTGGTTTTCTTCATTACTGAACAATTGGAACTGGTTTGAAACATCTCATTGTTGAAGAGAACCATGTCCATCAGAATTGATCATCATATAGTCTTGTTATTATTATGAATAATGATCTCCTGGTTCTGCTCATTTCACTTAACATCAGTTCATGTCAATCTCTCCAGGCCTCTCTGAAATCATTTTGTTGATTGTTTCTTACAGAACAATAATATTCCATAACATTCATTTACCATAACTTATTCAGCCATGCTCCAACTGATAGGCACCCACTCAGTTTCCAGTTTCTTGCCACTACAAAAAGGGCTGCCACAAACATTTTTGGACATGTGGGTCTCTTTCCCTACTTTATAATCTCTTTGGGATACAAGCCCAGGAGAAACATTGCTGGATCAAAGAGTATGCACAGTTTTAAGCCCTTTGGGAATACTTTCAAATTGCTCTCCAGAATGGTTGCATCAGTTTGCAACTCCACAAACAATGTATCTGTGTCCCAGTTTTCCCACATCCCCTCCAACATGTCATTTTTGCTTCCTGTCATCTTAGCCAATCTGAGAGATGTGTAGTGGTATCTCAGAGTTGTTTTAATTTGTATCTCCTTGATCAATAGTGATTTGTAGCACCTTTTCATATTACTAGAAATAATTTCAATTTCTTGATCTGAAAATTGTCTGCTCATATCCTTTGACCATTTAACAATTGGAGAATGAATTCTTATAAATTTGAGTGAATTTTCTATATATTTTAGAAATGAGACTTCCTGCCATCTAGGGGAGGGGGCGAGGGGTAAGAGGGAAAAAATTGTAACAGAAAGCTTTGCAAGGGTCAATGTTGAAAAATTACTTATGCATATGTTTTGCAAATAAAAAGCTTTAATAAAAAAATTCTTGACACTGTGCATACCCTTTGACCCAGCAGTGTTTCTACTGGGCCTATATCCCAAAGAGATTTTAAA
>JAJPUD010001644.1:158649-182374 GCA_023553655.1 Myrmecobius fasciatus | reverse complement strand
TAGTAGTAATAATAATAATAATATTCAACATTTTTACATAGCAGTTACTATGTGCCAGGCAGTATACAAAGCACGTAATAATTTTGTTTTATTTGGATCTTAAAACAAACCTGGTAGAAGGCACTATTGTGTTAACCCATTTTGCAAAAGGAGAAATTAAGGCAAAATCAATTTTTTTTTCTGTGTGATTTATCTTGGGCCACAAAAATATTAAGAATCTGTGACTGGATTTAAACTCAAGTCTTCCTGACTCCAGATCCAGCACTTTATCCACTGTGTTCCTTCACTGTCCCTAAACTGATGATATTTTAAGCCAAAACATAAAGGTCTTTCTATGACTAATATATCTCAGTCATAAGCAGACTCCATCTGGAGCAAGGAAGTTGTATAAAACAACTAGTCTTTTTTTACAGATAGCTATTTTTGTTCATATTATGCTCTACACAGATGTTAATTTCTAAGATATTGAACTCCTGCTTTCTCTCAGGGGTACTGGACTTCTTTTCATACGTGACTCAGAATTCCCAGGAATCTCTTCATCTCCTATGAGCTGCTCTTCTTGATTACTACTCCAGCATCATCATGTCCTACACACCCACCACTCTCATAAATACATTAACAGGAAACTCAACACCATGGAGATCACTTCAGCTTTGGTACTCACACCTCAATAACAGCTCATGGCTTTTCATTGTCCTCCTTCACTTAAATCCAATTAAGTAGCATGTCAAGACATCATCTCCCTGATGCCATGGTCTCTTCAAGAATGAAGGGCAAACAACAATAACCCTCAGCTGCCTTTCCCCTCTAATTGGTTAGGTTGAAGGCTGAAACAAAAACCTCTCCCCAAAGCTTTCCTTTATATAGTTTCAATTCCAACACTGTCATGTCTCCATGCCAAGTATCTTCTGCCCCCTATCCCAGTTCTATATATGATCTTTCCTCCATTAGATTGTAAGTTCCTTGAGGACAGATACTTTCTGTTTGTTTTCCTAGCACTTAGCAGAGTGCTTGGAACACAGTAAGTACTTAACAAATGTTTATTGTAATTGGAAATTGCTCATGATCTCCAGCTTATGTACGACCCTAAGATTATGGCATAACATACCCCTAAGATTAGGGCATAACACTATTATCTAAGTCACATCCAAGCCAATAAATCTCAGCTCTATTTCCTTTCTATTTTATTTTTCAAATTATTCAATTTTTCAATTTTCAATTTTTCAATTTATTTTCAATATTTTCAATTTATTTTCAATATTTTCAATTCAGACAAAATTCAAGCAGCACCACAGAATCATTCTCAGTTCTACTACCACTTATCCAAAAAACAAAGCCTCCTGGGGATTTGTGCTTCTATGGATGAGTCACCAAACTCAGGGCTCAGCTGGTGGCAAAATAATCAATTCCCCCAGGGAAATCTAGTGACTGGTAGTCAATTGTAGGCTTAGTGATGACATAGAAATCTGCCATTGTCTCTCAGGTATAAGAATTGATTTCTGACAATTCTGTACACAATACATAGAATTTTTCTTTTGAGTTTGATTTCTCCCTAGAGTCTACAGGACAGACTTGGTTAAAGTAGATTCAATAACAGAACCCCTGCTCAGCAAATGATGAGTTCTAGTTTCAGGCTGCTCCAGCTATCAGATTGTTTGAGCTCTTTATTATATCATATTTCCTCCCTGTGGCTCTTCAACTCAGATGGTCTTAAGACTCTTGCTATCCTGCAAGGCCCATAAAGGGAAAATAGCAAGTGTGGAACCAGATAATCCCAAAAATTATTGTGCTTTGGAAAGTATTTCTACCATATTTTTAAATGTGTCTACAAAAACAAGTCAGTTCTACATACCAGAAGCATGATAAATGCCCCAGATACTCCTGACAGAGGGGTGGAAGACATCCTATGCTAATTAGTCCAGCATATATTGGTCATATGGTTAACTTGGAAGCAACAGGGTCATACTGCTCCTGGAGTCAGGAAGTCTATAGCTTCAGTCCCATCTCAGACATTTGCTAGTTGTGTGACCATGGGCAAATCATTATCATTCTCTCTGCCTTATTTCCCTCATCAATAACAAAAGAATAATATTAGCACCTACATTCCAACATATTTGAGAGAATCAAATGAAATAACATATACGCAGCATTTTGTATTGTTAAAGTAATGTATAGGGAGTGGATTCAATATGGCAATTAAGGGAAACTGAAACAGAGCAATTGAGGGAAACTGAGACATGGAACTGTGGCACAACAGTTATGCAATCCTAAGTTTTAGTCTTACATATAACCTTGCTATGGAATAAACTAGGGCAGGAAATAAAAAGCAAGAAGTCAGCATGTCAGTCATTCTAGATCTTAAGAACCTAGATCTAGTGAACTAACTGTGACTGTGAATAGCAGTAATCTATGGAAACTAAATCACACACAAGTCAACAGACCAAAAACCTAGGTCAGAACCTGCAGAGTACAGAGCAGAAAGGTAGTGAATAGACCTCTACCTGGATCATATCACTTTGGAAGCACTGAAGTTATAAACCTCCAGACTGCACTGTGAAAGTGGCAGAAGGACATAAAAAGAAAGAAGCTCAGATCAAATCATTCTCCCTGCCCAAGAAGGGATCAGAGCAAAAACTAATATAAAGTCCAAAATCAAGAAATAGACTAGAAAAGTTAGCAAACAAAAAAAATTAAATAAAAAACTATAAAGACAGAGAAGCTCAAGATACAAACACAGAAGACAATGACTTAAAACGACTATAAGCAAAGCTTCAAATAAAAAATGCATGTGGGGCACAAGCCCCCAAAAAATTCCTAAAAGTTAAAAAGCAAGAAAAATTAATTTCAAAATCAAACAAGAACAGAAGGAAAATTTGAAAAAATAAGAGTTATGCAATAAAATTATGAAAAGAGAATTAACATCTTGGTAAAAGAAATATAAAATAATATTGAAAAATAACTTCATGGAAAATTAGAATTTGCCAAGTGATAAAAGATGATAAATGACAAAAGATGACAAAATGAAAAACCTCACTGAAGAAAATAACTTTAAAAATTAGAATTGGTCAAGTGGAAGTTAATGATTCCATAAGAAATCAAAAAATAACTAAAAATAAGAGACTGAAAAAGGAGTAGAAAATTTTAAATACCTCACAAGAAAATTAACTGACCTAAAAATAGATTGTGGAGAAAATTTTAGAAACACTAACTATCTGCAAGCCATGATCAAAATTAGAGTCTAAATATTATGTTATGAGAAATTGTAAAAGAACACTAAGTCCCAATTTTTAAAAGTTGTGCTTCACTTCCTGAAACATTTGAGTTAGAGATTAGATCTATGGGTTCATGAATAGATAGAATTCTTGGGGGATTCAGGAAACTTCTTCTACTAGAACAAGTTAGCATCTTCTCTGCAATTTAGAGTCTAAGATGTTGAGATGTTAAGTATATTGCTCAGGATCACATAGTCAATATAGATAATTATAAACACATACACACACATATATATAATATATATTATATATGTATAATATATAATACATATATAATTATAGATATAATTAATAAATAATAATAAAATAAAAAATAAAATAAAATAAAATAAAATAAAAAATAAAATAAAATAAAAATAATAAAAATAAATAAATAATAATAAATAAATAAATAATGAATATAGATAATTATAAACACATACACACACATATATATAATATAATATATATATATGGAAGAGGAAATATATATTCATTTCTGATGTGGGTCATGGCCTTTCTTCCTAGACAGTTGTATTTATTTCATACCATATAACAACTTCTATGAGTATTGCTTAAGATCCATGCTTTGTTCCATAATATTTGGCTAATTCCAGGAGTCTTGGTTTCATCACTATGAATACGCCAGTCATCTTGACTTTTGTCTTTCCACTTTACTACTATGATTCTTGAAGAGTAAAGCTGATTGATGACTGAGCAGTTCTGCCTCACTGGAATCAATTCATGTGTATATCAGAGCATCACCCTCATGATGTCTTAGGGTCTTTTTAAAAATGAAGGCTAAATAACAACAGATCAAAAATAGGATTGGAGTCTAGGACTCTCAAGCTTTCTACCCACAATAGCACACTGACTCTTGCCAGAAGTATTACCCGGAATGAATGTAGACCATATACAGCAAGTCCTTCACTGAAACTCCCTCCCCATTAACAGTGTCACCAGTATGTTTTTAATATTATTGAAAGAGAAAAGTTCCCCTTGACATTGGCTATATGATTGAACAATTAACTCAGTCCTGTTTGAAAAGATTTAGTATCACAGATTCAGAACTACAAGAAAATTAGCAGCCACCCACTTCAACACCTCATTTTGTGGAGATAAAAATAGAGATTTAGCTAGGTTAGTCAATTTACCTGGGATCACAGAGGAAGCAAATGGAAGAGCCAGGATGTGCATCCAGGTCTTCTGACTTCAAACTCAGTGGTCTCTTCTACTCCACAGCTTCAATGATTGGGACAAAAACAATAGCTCCCAAAATATTTCTTTAAAAAATACACAGACAAAAATCTATTTTTCTTCTCTGACACAAGCCCCAGAACTATTGACTATGAACAAAAGGGAGTTTGACATTTTAGAGCACTTGAAGGTTTACAAAGTACTTAATTTGTAACTACCATGTGAGGAAGTATTATCCTCATTTTACTAATAAAAACTAGTATTATCCCCATTTTACTAATGAAGAAAATAAAACTCAGAGAATATAGATGATTTACCCTGAGCGGTACATTGATAAGTGTCAGAAGCTACTTGACTTGAAGCTACACTCCATCTTTATTGCAAGTCCAGTACTTTTTTTTCCTGAAGAACGACTCCCTAAATAACTATAGGGTCCTGAATAGCATCATACCCCATGTTCTGAACACCCAAGCAGATGCTTTCCAGAGAGTGAAACTCCAGGAGATACATGTTCTAATCCAAATATGGGAAACCAATGAATATCAAAGAATCTTCCATTCTTGTGCTCTTTGAATAATATACATTATGCCCCTTTGGATAGACAACTTTCATAGAACTTCATGCTAGACTCAAGCCAAGCTCATTGGCAATCTCAATCAACCTCAGTAAGCATTAAGTACTGATTATAAGCCAAGTACTGTACTGTTAGAGATGCAAAAGAGAATGAAAATAATCACTTCCCTGAAGTAGCCCACACTAATGGACCAAAAAAAATTGTGTTTATATAAAACAAAGAAAGGTTAATGGAAAGTAATCTTAGAAGGGAAGTACTAGCACTCTAGACTCCTCCAAATATGAATCCAAGATCTGGGCTGAGCTTCAAGATTTGTATCAGTACCAGTTTTGTACCAAATCAGTCCTAATATGAGTAGATGGCCAGTAAAGCCCTCTCTAGGTGTGTGGGATAAAAATGCAACTCCTGACTCAAAATCATTACTCAGAGATTTCTCAAAGTGAAGATTAGAAGTTTATTGGAATCTCTCAAAATTCTGGACAGTCATTCTCCTCCAGGACAAGCCAGGGAGAAGAAGGAGGCCAAATTTTCTCATTTGAGCATATGTTATTTATAGAGAGGGAGCCACCAGGCTCCCAGGACCTGCAAATCTCCAGAACAAGGCATTTCTGGTTTACTTATCACATACAGATATCTACCAGATCTTTTGCAAATAAGTTCCCAGTCAAAGTCTGGTCTGTGTTTGATATTCTAAAAAGCCACAATTAATCTCTTCCTGCAGTAGCGATTCCCAATGAAAAACCACACCAATCTTTCACAGTCATTATTCTCAGTTTCCCATTTCACTCATAGGGATCTGGATCTGGCCTGTAAGACAAGAATCCCTCCCACCCCTCACCCACGGGAGACCCTCACAAGTCCTTGATTTTGAAGACTATTGCTATCTCCAGGCTGTCAGTTTAACCCCCTCCCAACAACCAACTGAAGCACCTAAGGCTTTTAAATGGGAGATATACTTAACAGTCTCTGGATCTATTTGAACTTACATAGACCAGCTGCAGCAAAAAGAGAGACCAAGATACTTCCTATATTGAAGAAAGAAATCTTGTTCAAGGTCAGATTTTATGTCCTATGTCCCACTGAGGTTTCTTCCAACTCAAACCCCATTTAATTCTATGAATATCACCATAGGGACTATCTTCTTCCTAGATACATTGTCCTCCACTCTCTTGTGCTCTCATCCTGAATGCACTTTCTCCAAAGGTTGACTTATCCGAATAGAGAAATAGTAACACAAGATAAAAGTTGCTTCTTACTTCTCATCCTCAGGCTGTGCTCAAGGTAGAAAAATACCCAGTCCCAGGGAGGATTCTGGGAAGATGGCAGAGTAAATCAGTAATTTCAAGCTCTCCAAATTTACCCCACAAACAGAACATATTTGCACCTCAGGGTGAACATAGAATGGTGAAAAATCAAGAAGACGTGGCAAAACAGGGGTCCTCCTGGCACAACCATGAAGACCAAAGAAAGCTCCCAGGCCAGGATTAACCCAAGTGAAATGCAAACATCTCTCCACAGAAACACTAAGTGAAGATCCCTGGAGCTAGCTGGATTTGGCTGGAGACACGGCTGGTTACTTGAAGGTTTGAGATTCCAGGTCAGAGAGGAAAGCTGAGATGAAGCCCTTTAAAGGCACCATCCCCTCATCCCACAATTAGAGGAGTTTACCTCTAATACTTCTTATTTTAAAAAGAAGTGAACAGGGTCAGCTAGGTAGCGCAGTGCATAGAGCAACAGCCCTGAAGTCAGGAAGACCTGAATTCAAATTTGGTCTCAGACACTTAACATTCCCTAGCTATGTGGCCCTGGGCAAGTCACTTAACCTCAATTGCCTCAGCAAAAAGCCCAAAAAAAAGTGAACAGGCAAAGAGTAATGTTAAATGACTCCCTGCCCATAGAGAATATATAGAGATCAAAAAAGAATTTAAAAATCAAATGAGAGTCCCTGAGGAAAAATTTAAAAAATTAAAACCATCCAAGAAAAAGATTATAAAAAAGCTAACCAAGTAGAAAAGGAGATAGAGAGTCTCAAAGATGAAAATAACTCACTGAAAATTAGAATTGGGCAAAGGGAAGCCAATGAAGCTTTAAGAGATCAAGGAATAAAAAATCAGAATATAAAGAATAAAAAATAGAACAGAATGTGAAACATCTTATAAGAAAAACAACATATTGGGAAAACAGATCAAGAAGAAAAAACATAAGAATAATTGAACTACCTGAAAGCTGTGACCAAAAAAAGAACCTTGACACAATAATTCAAGGAATAATCCAAGAAAATTGTCCTAGAGTCATATAACAGGAGGGGAAAGTAGAAATGTAAAAAATACACTGATCACCACTTCAAAGAAATCCTTTGTGGGAAACACATAGAAATATTATTGCCAAATTTTGAAACATCCACATCAAAGAAAAAAAATTGCAAGAAGCAAGAAAAAAAAATTCAAATATACTGGAGCTACAGTTAGAATTGTACAGGGCTTATCAGCAGCCACAATGAAAGATCACATGTCCTAGAATCATATATACCACCAATCACAAAACCAGTCCTGCAGGCAAAAATATCATATTCAGAAAAATTATCTATAATCCTAAATGAACTTGCAGATTTTCAGGATTTTCTATCAACCAAACCTAACTCAAAAGAAAAATTAACATAGAAAAGCATTATCAAAGATCAATTTCAAGGAACATAACATGGACAAATTATTTTTTTAACTTGGAAATGTATACCATATGTTTAAGATTGACATCAGCATTTGGGTAACTCAGAAGAAAGACTGGGGCAGAGTCAAGGTAAAAATAGTAATTATGTTATGCAAATGAGGTTCAGAGGAAGAATAGACACAGAGGCATTAGAGGAAAGAGGAAGGACAATAGTTCTGAAAACTTTTTCACATTGCAAATGGGTTAAATAGATAACATTAAATATATACCATGAAGGGTATATACCCAAAAAAATCTATAAAGAAAAAAGGGGAAGAGATGGACAGAGAGGAAAGCAAAGGGTAGAGGGAAAAGACAAGGGAGGGATCCAGGAATAAGGGGAGGTTAAGTAATACCAAGGCAGGTTAAGGAGCAGAATTAAAGCAAAGAGTTAGCAGGGATAATGAAGAAATGGGGGAGGAAAGGGCAGGAGTATGTGTGTGTATGTATATATCTAAATATGCATACATAAACAGATGTATATATTAGTTATATACATAATTATAGCCTGCTTGGGGGAGGTACAAAGGATGAAAGGGAGGGAAAGAATAAAGTTTAAAAAAAAGGACACAGCAAAGAATAAAAGTGTTATCTACAAGAAAGTAAAGAAAAAATGGACACTCATGAATAAAATTACTTCTACTACTATATATCCTTTCTTGAACTGATAATCTATTATTATATATTTTTAATCCTCCCTGATGTTCTTCTGGGCATATGACAATGTTCTGCTTTGATTTTTTTTGCATTCCTTTTCTTTCTTTTTTTCTGATTCTGTTTCTTTTAATAAAAAACAAAAAAAGTTTTTTTAAGATCCTCAATTCCATTTTAACTGGGAAAGCCAAGGGCATCTTCAGCTTTCCCAGGGGCATATCCAAGGCAAACTTGCTGGAAGAAAATTTTAGCAGGTTCAGTTTCACTACCACCTTTGTTTTAGGACACCACAGCATGGTGCAAGGACCCTTTGGAGACAACCAAAATTAAGAAACTCAACAGACCAACCATCCCAACAGGTTTTTATGCAGATCATAGATTTGTTAGCCACTCAAGTTTAGCTTATTAATATTCCTGCAACTCATCACTTCAGTTCAAAAAGAAGAAATACAGTGACAGCTAGCCTCAAAACTAGGAAGATCTGTGTTCAAATTCCACTGATCCTGAGCAGATCATGTTATCTCAGTGTTTTAGGTAACTCTCTAAAATTATAAACTACAGAGAATGCATTAACCTATAAAGATAAATAATTCCTGATAACATTGAAATCACAACTTCAGTTAGTATCTCTATCCCATGCACTAGATACTATGCTGGGACCTGAGGGTTCAAAGACCAAAAAACCACAATGACAAAAATAACAACAATAATCACATATATAAATGGCATACAAATACATATATACATACATACACACATACATACATGATGAAAAGTCAGATCTTGTGCAGCAATTGTGAATAAAAATAATGAACAGGGTTGTTCTTATATGCTCTACACCCTGATGTTAATTCATTATCCAGCTGAGGTTCCCAGGATAAAAATCCACTCCATTCTGAAAAGTTATGACAAAAGAATCTATAATTTTCTCTATTTTTTAGATCTGAACCCATAGAGATAGTGTACTGACAAAACAACAAAATGCTAAATTTACTTTTCTCTCTCTCTTCTCCAAGGATGTCACCTTTCAAATGCTTTCTCCCAATTGCATTTCTGATAAGTACACACAGACTAGCAAAGGTCTGCAGTTATTATTATTCTTACCCCAGACTCCTTGAAGCTTCCTACCCTCTCTGTCTCTACTTTTTCTCCTTACTCACTTCTAACCCTTTAGAATCTGACCTCATTACTTAGTAAAATCTCCTCAATCCAAAGTTACCAGTGGCAAATAGGACAGTATTTTCTCAGTCTGTCATTCTTAATCCATCTGCTTCATTTAATACTGTTGACCAGCCTGTTCTGCATACTCTTGACTTTTTTGAGTTTTCATAACATTTCTTATCCCTGGTTTGCCTTCTGTCAATCTAATTGATCCTTCTCAGTTTCCTCTACAAAACTGTCTTCCTGCATCATGTTCTCTAATTATGGATGATCCCCAGTATTCTGTCCTGGCCCTAGTCTCTTCACATTTTATACTTTTTTGTTGACCTGATTAGTTCCCATGGATTTAACAATCCACTTGATACAGATGTCTCAAGTGCATATATTTGCACATATGTCTTCATACATACATATGTGTGTGTATATCCAGTCCCCTTCTCTCTTCTAAGTTTTAATCCTATAGCAACGATCACCATTTTGGACATTTGACATATTGCCATATTACTTTTGGGACAAATAGCATGTTGGCATTTCAAACTAAATTTCCCAGAGATAATCTAAAACTCAGCATGTTCAAAACAGAAATTATCTTGATCCTTAATAAATCTTCATTTCTTCTCTTCCAAACTACCAACCTGATGTCAAAAACACCCAATGCTTCCTGCATCTCAAGTTTATAATCTTGGTATTATCCTAGATCCCTTTCTACATCCCTACTCTCCCACTTATTTCAAATCTTGCCCTGTTTACTGGCTATTTCTCTACTGCCTACAAAAATAACTACGTCTCCTAATCTCCAACAAAACTTTCATTTCATCCACTTATCCCTACTAGCTTTTGTCTCATATGTCCCATATCTCTCCTCTCTTTATTTGCCTCAATTTGTGAGAAAGCCATTTATAATCAGAGCTTCCTCTCCTGTTATTCTTTGTAATTCTCTACAATCTGGCTTCCAAACTCATCATTCAACTGAAATTTTTTCCCCAGAATTAATAATAATCTTTTATTTTTTACTCAGGCAATTGGAGCTAAGTGACTTTCCCAAGGTCACACAGCTAGGAAGTGTTAAGTGGCTGAGGTTAGATTTGAACTCAGATCCTCCTGACTTCAGGGCTGGTTCTCTATCCATTGCACCACCTAGCTGCCCCAGCTAACAATCTTTTGATTGCTAATCACAATGGCCCTTTTTCAATCCTCTTTCTTGACCTTAGTGTAGTCTTTGAATCTGCCAATATCCCTCTTTTCTTGATAATCTCATTTCCCTAAATCAACGACATAAATCCTGATTCTCCTCCTTTCTTTCTGACAGCTTCTTCTCAATCTCCTTTGTTCATTCCTCAACCAGCTCATGACTATGGGTTCTGTCCTGGGCCCACTTCTCTTCTCCCTCTATACTTATTTCACTTGGTAATAAGCTTCTATAGATTTAATTACTGTATCTATGCTGATGATTCTCAAATCTACTCAGTCCTAACCACTCTCCTAACCTCCAAGCACACATCTCCAATTGTCAATTAGACACCTCAAATTAAAGGTCCCAGACATATTTAAACTTAATATGACTAAAGCTGAACTCTATCCTTTCCCCAAACCTCCCTGTTATTGTCAAGGGCACAGCAATTCTCCCAGTCACCCAGGCTTGATATTAAATGGATCTCTGACTCTTCATTTTGTCACACCCCAAATCTAATCTCTTGCTAAATCCTGTCAATTTCATCCTTATAAAGTCTCTCATATTTGAACCCCTCTCTCCTCTAACACTTGACACTGCCATCTCTCTAGTACAAGTTCTCATCATCCTAAATCTGGACTGTCAAAAGTCTTCTAATTTGTTTCCCTACCTTGAGTTTCTCCCCACTCCAGTCTATTCTTTACTCAGCTATCAAAGTAATCTTCCTAAAGTTCTGGTCTGAGCATGTCACCATTTTACTCATCCTCCACTGGTTTCCTGTCATCTCCAAGATTAAATATAAAATACTCCTCTAGTCATTGCTCAAAACCTTTTATAAAATGGCCCCTGTGCCTTCTCGGGCTTCTTAAATCTAACACATCTCTCTTTGTGCACTCCAGTCCAGTGACATTAGTCTCCTTCCAGTTTTTCAAATAAAATATTCCATATCCAGACTCCAGATAAACAGACTGACCTCTATGTTTGGAATATTCCCCTTTCTTGTTGTTACCTTCCCACTTTCCTGGCTTCCTTCAGGTCCCAGCTAAAATTTTTCCTTTTTGTTTGTTTTTCCCCTGAAGCAATTAAGGTTAAGTGACTTGCCTAAGATCACAAACTATAAAATCTTTCCTTTTAAAGGTAACATTTCCCAATCCCCTGTTAATTATTTCCAATGTATCCGGTATATAGTTTGCTTGTTTTAAATAGTTTCAATATAGTGTATAGTTGCTTGCATGTTATCTCATCTATTAGACTCTCAATTCCTTGAGATCATCTATATCTTTTGCTTTTCTTGTGTCTGTGTGCACAGTGAAATTATAGCACATATTTCATTTTGGGGGCTTTTGCTTTCATTTTTGAAGAGGACCAATGATGTCAAAGACTAATATCTTGACTTGCATGTGAATTGGATTTAAATGAAACAGTCTTACACAAAGTCTTCACCCTCAGTCTCTCTGAATCATCAAAGACCATTGGCAGGATAAAATTCAAGATGATTGGCAGTGACCTGAAATACCTGACCAAAGTGCTTAATAAATATTTATTGACTTACTAACTCAAAAACAAAGGGAGAAAGACTAAGACCAATAAAGATGAAAACAGACTAATGAAAATGGAAATCCCAAATCATAAAAAAGTGAAGGTACTGGAAGTACCAAATAAATCATGTGAATTTTTGATAAGCATGTATTTATAATACTTACAGTTTGAAATACTATTTTATCAAGTTTTATAAAATGCAGAATTTTGTTTTCCTTTTTTTAAGCAACGTTGTCAGTGCACAAAACACTTTACTAATATTTAGAAGAATGGGGAAAATGTTATATTATATAGAATTTAAACAAGATGCCTGCATGGAAACCACTTGTACACAGTTAAACAGTTTTGCTAAGAGGGCAGCTTGAAATCAAGATAGATTGAGTTAAACATTTAATAAACTTTTGGCAAAGTTGAAGCATAAGGCAATCTAGAATGCAAGTTTGGTGGATCCTGGGTCTGGTAACTCAAAGTAAGAATTCTTTGGATAGCTCTAGGATCTGTACAAAATACTTTGTAGTCTTCTCCAGCATTCCCAGAGAATTACTGGAGTCAGGAGACATTCTGGAGACAGACAATCTTTAATTACATAGGGCTGTTTTTAAAGAGTATAATATTTTTCCAATTGATTTAGAATATGGAATTAGTTTTATCTAATCTCACATTCATCCACATGGGGCAGTTAAGTATCCACAGAAGATAAAAGTGCTGCACCTGGAGTGAGAAAACCCTAAGCTCCAATCCTTCTTCAAACACTTACTAATTGTGTGATCCTAGTCATACCCTGTTTGCTTCAATGTCCTTATCTGTAAAATGAGGATAATAATGGCACCTGATTCACAGGGTGTAAAGATCAGGTGAGGTAAAAATTATGAAGAATTTAGTACAGTGTTCCATAATAAGTGCTATACAAGCGTTAGCTTTCAGCCACATTATTCATTAGAGTGAACCCAATAAGATGCAATCAGATTTTAGTTTTAGTAGGAGATGCTCTGCTTCCCTGATCATGCATCCTACTGTGGCTCAGGCACTGGTTTTCTATCCTCTGGCCTTGTCTTCTCTCTTGCTGAGTCTTAAGCAGGGCTGTTTGTAGCCCCAGGACATTTCTCCAGCAAAGATTCAGGAGTGGATTGCCTGGGTCCCATGCTGAAAGCTGGTATGGTCCTGTCTCCTATATTTTTTCTGCTTTGCCTCTTACCTCCCTAGACTTTTCTCTGTTCAGAATGTCTGCAAGTTTCACACTGTCTTTTTGTACAGTTCTGGACTGCATAGAGAAGTTTATAACAACAAGACTACATGATAGACATGATTCTCTCCAACAATGAGATGTTTCAAACCAGTTCCAGCTGCTCAGAGAAGAACAAAGCCATATACACCCAGGGAGAGGCCTGTGGGATCTGAGTCTGGACCACAACATAGCATTTTCACACTCTATTGATGTTTGCTTGCATTATGTTTTCCTTCTCAGGTTTTGTTTTTTTTTTTTTTTCTTTTCCTGTACAGCAAGATAACTGTATAAATATGTATGCACATATTTGATCTGTCAAATATTTTAACATAATTAACATGTGTTAGACTTCCTGCCATCTAGGGGAAGGGGTGGGGGGTAAGAGGGAAAAATTTGTAGCAGAAAGCTTTGCAAGGGTCAATGTTGAAAAATTACCTATGCATATGTTTGCAAATAAAAAACTTTAACAAAAAAAAGGTCAATGTTGAAAAAATTACTCTATTCTGTAGTGTTCTATAAATAAAAAGCTTTAATTAAAAAATACAACACATGCAAAAAAAGTAAATAGCTTCCATTCTTGTTTCCATTCAATGTGAAGAGTTGGGTTTTTTTTCAATTTTGTTTATTTTTTCTTTGGTCTTCAGAATTTATATTTTGTGTTTATTTGAGATTTTTTAATTTATTGCTTTTTTCTAAATGTTTTAGACTTTATAATGCTCAATGCATCAATTTATTCTTTCTTTTATTAATGAAAACGTATATATGTGTATGTATGTATATATATATATACATATATATATATTGGCCGCATTACAAAGGTTTTTCTAAGTTCTATCACCATTGAGGGAATAGATATTATTAATTATAACTATAGTTATGTATATTACATATATTAGTATATGTATAGTTAATAGTATATTGCATATATTGTTAATTATGTAAGTAATACATATAATAGTATTACATATATTATTAACTATATTATTTAATTATATATTAACTTTTAATAGCTATTGTTAATATTTTCCCATTGTTTTATTAAGACAATCAACAAAACAATAAATTAAGCCCAAATTTGTATTATTTGCCAATTTCTGAAAAGGTATAAATGGTCACACTAATGATTTAACAACACATTCTCTGGAACTAATTTCAACTGACTCTGGAACATCTCTACTAAAATATACAACTTTAGGTTATAAGGCAGAGAAAAGGCAGAGACTCACCTGAGCTCTCCCCAAAAGCTCTCTAAACACCTTTAAATAATGCCTGAAAACAAATTCTGGAGTGGCAAATCCCACAAAAGAATGGGGTAAAACAACTTTTCAGGCCAAGACAATTTAAAAGGTTGATAAGAGAGGTCTGCTCCACCAGGGTGAGAGTAGAACACAGTTCAAAGTAGGCAGTGACAGCACAGAAAACCAGGAGTAGTCCTTAGGAATCCCTGATACAGTGGCTATCTCTGCAGCTCTTACAAATGGTAAGAGGTGAAAGAACTGGTCAGAAGGAGATTATAATAGCCTTTTTGGTGGCACTTGGGGCAGAACTTTGTTGTTTTGTCCATACTTGGATTTGGGCCACAGTCCTGGGTGATAAACTCAGGGCAAGTAGCACACCAGAGTTTCTGCTCACAGTGAAGTGGGGATCCTCATTACAATTCCAGACAGAAAAGTGTTTGTGGTCACTCAAAGACTAGAGCACAGGCCAGAAGAATAGCAAACACACCCTCTCCCTAGATCATATCATCTTAGAAAAAATGAAATTTATAGTTTGTCTGAAAATGGCTGCTCAAAACCCCTGAAGTTTAGAATGATGTACCTTTCACTCTAGAAACTGATATCCACTTTAGCAAAGAGTTAAAAGTCAAGAAATAGGCTGGGAAAATGAGCAAGCAACAGAAAAGATATCTGACTACACAAAGTCACAGTAGTACCAAGGAAAATCAAAATACATACTCAGAAAAAGACAACAAAGTCAAAACTTCTAAATTCAAAGCTTCCAAGAAATATATGAATTGATCTCAAGCCATGGAAGAGCTCAAAACGGATTTTTAAATCAAGTAAGAGAGGCAAAGGAAAAATTGAAAAGAGAAATGAGAGTGTTCCCTTAATAGTGCAAGAAAATCATGAAAAACAAATCAGCAAGTTAGTAAAGAAGACACAAAAATACTGAAGAAAATGCCTTAAAAAACCAAATACATCAAGTGGTAAAATAGATACAAAATCCAATGAGGATTAGAATACTTTTAAGAGAAGAATTGACATAGAAAAAGAGGCACAAAAATTCACTGAAGAAAAAAAAACTTCTTAAAAAGTAGAATTGGCCAAATGGAAAAGGAGGTACAAAGTTGACTGAAGAAAATGATTCCTTAAAAATTAGAACTGAATAAATGGAAGCTAATGACTTTATTGGAAATCAAGAAACAAAAAATAAACCCAAAAAATGGAAGAGCATTTGAAATATCTCATTGGAAAAACAGTTGACCTGAGTCAGAAGGCTTAAAATATGACATTTTGGAGGGCAAAGGAGCCAGGATTACAACCAAGAATCATCTACTGAGCAGAATTGAGTATAATCCTTCAAAATGGAAAATAGATATTCATTGAAAAAGAGAACTTTCAAGTATTCTAAATGAAAAGACTAGAGCTGAGTAGAATATCTGACTTTCAAATACAAAATTCAAGAAAAGAATAAAAGGTAAAGAGGAAAGGGAAATCATAAAGGACCTAATAAGATTAAAGTGTTTACATTCAAAAATGGAAAGGTAATACTTGTAACTCATAATAACTTTCTTATTATTAGGGCAGTTAGAATTTATATATAGATAGAGGACATGGGTATAAATTGAGTATTATTTTAAAAATAAATAAATAAAAATAAAAATAAATAAATAATAAAATAAAATTTAGATGTGAGAAAAAGAAATGAACTGGGAGGGGAAAAGGGGGAGAGGTAGAATGGGATAAATTATCTCACATAAAAGAGACATAAAAAGCATTTACAATGAAAGGGAAGATGGGAGAAATGGCAGGAAATACTTGAACTTTACTTATATCAGAACTGACTCAAAAAAGGGAATAATATGCACACTCAATTGGGTATATAAATCTTACCCTCCAGGAAAATAAGAGAGAAAGAATATAAAAGAAGGGGGTGGTAGTCACAAAAGGGAGGGCAGTTTGAAAGAAGTAGTAATCAGAAGCAAAACACTTTTGAGGGTGAAAGGAGAGATAGAAGAGAAAAAACAGGAGAAATAGGATGGATGTAAATACAGTCCCCAGAAAAAAAGTCAAAACTGTGGAATGTTTTTTAAGCAAGTTTCTCTAATAAACCTTCATCTCTCAAATATATAGAAAAATGAGTCACATTTATAAAAAGTAAGAGTCATTCCCCAATTGATAAATCATCAAAAAATATGAACTATCAGTTTTCAGATGAAGTAATCAAAGCTATCTATAGACGTAGGAAAATATTCCAACTTATTATTAATTGGAGAAATGCAATTTAAAACAGCATTAAAGTTATTTTGTGCCTATTAGATAGACTAATAGAACAGAAAAAGAAAATAATAAATATTGGAGGTGATGTGGGAAAATTGAGACACTAAGGCATTAATGTGACCTGAATCAATAATTCTGTAAAGCAATTTGAAAATATACCCAGAGACCTTTAAAACCATACATACTCTTTGACTTAGCAATACCACTGCTAGATCTGTATCCCCCCCAAAAAAAGGAAAAGACCTAAGTGTACAAAAATATTTATAACAACTCTTTTCTGGGGACAAAGAATTGGAAACTGAGAAAATGCCCATCAATTGGGGAACGGCTGAACAAGTTGTAGCATATGATTATGATGTAATACTATTGTGCTATAAGAAATTATGAGCTAGTTGCTCTCAGAAAAACTGGAAAGACTTACAGGAACTCATGCAAAGTGAAATGAATAGAACTGGGAGAACATTGTATACAGTAACCACAATCTTGGAAAATAATCAACAATGATCCAAAAAAACTGAAGAACTCATGATGAAAAAATGAAATCCATCCCCAGAGAAAGAACTATTTGTGTCTGAATATAGATAAAAGCATATTTTTTTTATTTTATCATTTTTAGGTTTTTATTTTGTTCCATGTTTTTTACAACATGACTAATATAAAAATATATTTTGCATGCCTACACATGTATAATCTCTATCAAATTGCTTGCCTTCTCAGTGATAGAATCTATAAACCTTAAACTCTGGAAGTTGTTCATTCCCCTCATTTGAAAAAAAAAATGAATTTGAATTGATAGTTTTAGTTTTATAAATTACCATAGTATTCCACATATCCCTTCCCTTTCTCTCCCAGAGAGTTATCCCAAATGCCAAAGAGTATTTTTAAGGTGGGGGATGGAGAGAGGAATTAGCACAACTGATTGATATGTTGAAAAAGTCCAAAAATATGTGTGATATGGAACACCTGTGGACTTTCCTCCTTCACAAAAGAGTATTAGGTGATCCCTCTAATTTTATAGAGAAGGTACTGAAGTCTACAGATATTAAGTAATGTGCCCAAATTCACATAGGAAGTAGCAGAGCTGAGACAGATAGAATCATTATCAATTACCTGTCTCCCAACTCTGGATTTTCTTCAGGCTCTATTCTGGACCATCTTCTTTCTGTACATCCTCTCCTTTGATAATCTCATGACCATTATTATTAGAATTATTATCACTTTGTAAATATTACCAAATTTACATATTCAGCTCTTATGTCTCTCTTGTGATTCAGTCATACCTTATCTGTATAATAGGGAATTGACCAACAGGCACCCAGTCCTTCTGATATGTACTCTTGCCTGCGACCAATACACACTGGAACTTAACAAATAGTTCCTGAAGACATGTACAGCTAGAGTGCATTTATTATAAATATCAAATCCACTGAAGGAGTCACATTCCTCAAATTTGCACTGTATTTCTATTGAGATGGAATAAAATTTAATATTATACATAAAGCATTGAAAAGTATGAATTCAAATATCTGTGAGCACTAATGGATTCCTGGGTATAAAAGAAGGTCCCTGCCCTTGACTTCAAAACACATACAGGTTTTCTAGTGCCTAGAATGGGTACCTACACATAAAAGATGGACCCTGCCTTTCACTTCACAGAATACCATATACAGGTATTCTGTGACTTTACCTATGAGTTTGTCATATGGTAACAGAAAACCTTTTAATGGTCTGCTGAGCCAAAGCTGAATGTGTACATCCTAGACTCTAGCAGAGGAATTCAATCTCTTTTCCCAGGTAGCTTTTAAATGAAGAGTAATAACTGCTGTCAATAGAGAAAGGAATTTGTAGACCTCTCTTTAATCAGCTTGCCATGTAGTCATGAACACATAGTGCTGTGGTTTATTCTATTTCTGTTGGATTTCATTTTTTTCTTGATCTTGGATAAATGAGTATCCAGAGATAGAATAGAACAAGCTATGACTTTGTGAGCTTTAAAAGATTAGCAGAGAGGGCGGAGCCAAGATGGCGAACTGCAGATATTGATCTCTGTGAGCTCCTGAGACCTTCCCTCAGACCCAGACAAATTGAGCCTCCGAACTGGTTCAGGAGTGAGGGCTCCACCAAACACTTGGAATACAATGCATTTCTATCAACAATCTATTTTGAAAAAACATCGGAGGTTAGCCTCAGGGGAAATCAGCCGCTGGTCACAATCAGACACCAGCCGGGGCAGAAGTCAGGGCTGCGATAGAGGGGTGGATTTTAGGCACCCAGGAAGCCCCTGGGAGATGCCTGGGCCACTTTGCTCTGCTTGCAGGCAGGTGCTTTGGCAGATCTGCCTTTGGTAAAGGGTGGATTGAGAGCAGCTGAAAACGTGGTCCTAGTGCAGATCTAGCCCGACCAGAGTCATATCAGAAGTCAACTCGGCAAACTGCCCCAGGGCAAATTGAAACTGCAGCAATATTCCCTGCTGGTGACTGATACCTCAACTCAAAATTATGAGTAAGAAGTAGAAGAGAGGTCTCACCATAGACAGCTTTTATGGAGAAAAAATAGAGCAGTCCCCAGATCCTGAGATTCTGAAAACAATCCCAGATGAAGCCACAAAGGCAGACTTAAGCTAGTCTCCCTTCCAGAAGGCTTACCTAGAAGATTGCATAAAGAATCTCAAATGAAAGCTAGAAGAAGAATGGGGAAATAAATTGAGATCAGGGCAACAGAGATATCAGAAACTGGAAAACAGGACTGGTGAATTGGAAAAAGAAAACAATTCACTGAAAAACAAAATTGGTGAATTGGAAAAAATCACCAATTCACTGGAAAATAAAAATAGTGAATTGGAAAAAATCACCAATTCACTGGAAAATAAAAATGGCAAATTGGAAAAAGACAATATTCACTGAAAAACAAAATTGGTGAATTGGAAAAAGACAACAATTCATTGAAAAATAAAATAGGCAAAATGGAAAAAGAATGCATTGAACCAAGAAATTCAATTGGCCAGCTACAAAAGGAGCTAAAAAAGATAACTGAAGGAAATAATACTCTAAAAATTAAAATTTAACAAATAGAAGTAAATGACTCAATAAGACTTCAAGAATCAGTCAAACAAAAACAAAAAAATGAAAAATAGAAGAAAATATGAAATATCTCCTAGGAAAAACAACCGACTTGGAAAACAGATCCAGGAGAGACAACCTAAGGATTATTGGACTCCCTGAAAGCCACGATGAAAAAAAGAACCTTGATGCTATCTTCCAGGAAATCACTAAAGAGAATTGCCCTGATGTTTTAGAATCAGAAGGCAAAATTGGCATTGAAAGAATTCACCAATCACCTCCTGAAAAAGACCCCAAAATTAAAACCCCAAGGAATATCATGGCCAAATTTCAGGACTATCGCACCAAGGAAAAGACATTGCGAGCAGCTAGAAAGAAACAGTTCAAATACCGAGGAACTGTAATTAGAATTACACAAGATGTGTCAGCTTCCACATTAAAGGATCGAAGGGCCTGGAATCAGATATTCCGAAAGGCAAAAGAACTTGGATTACAGCCAAGAATAAGTTATCCAGCTGGAATGAGCATCATCTTCCAGGGAAGAAGATGGTCATTCAATGATACAGGAGAATTTCACCTATTTGTAATAAAAAGACCAGATCTGAACAAAAAATTTGACCTCCAAATACAGAACTCAAGAGAAGCATAAAAAGGTAAAAAGGAAAGAACTCTTGAGAACTATATTTCTACTATAGGTATCCTTAAAGAATGGGGGTATAATTCGATTTTTTTTTGATAATAATGGAAAGGGACTTCCTTCCGGGGGTGGAGCCATGGTGGCGGAGATCAGACAGGAGTCTCTGTAACCTCCTCTAACCTCCCCTCAAACCAACAAAATATGAAGCCTCTAGACTGATTTTGAAGCAAAAAAATCCACAGTATCTGGAGGACAACACGATTCTAGAAGAAGATACTCTGGAAGAACCTCAAAACAGGTCTGTTTTAATTGGGCAGGGGGTGGTCTCCTGAACCCAGACTGCAGTGCAGGGAGACCGGGGCAGGGAGCTAGAACAGGAGTCGGGACAGGAGTGGGAGCTTTGTGCTTTTCACACACCTGGGAGTCTTCTGTGGGTCTCTTGGACCAATCTATCCTGATTGTGGGCAGGTGGTTTGGAGGGTCTGCCTTTTGAGGGGGATAGATTGTGAACCACTGAACCCCTGATGAGCATCAGACCTAGCTGCCATTACACAGCACCTTAAAGCAATCAATCAATCAACAGGACTGATCAGCACCAGAAATAATTCAATCAGCAGAGCTGCCCAGTACCTGAAATAATTCAATCAGCAGAACTGCCCAAGGGTGAACTAAAGCAGAACTGCCCAGCACCTGACATAATTCAATCAGCAGAACTGCCCAGTTCCTGAAATAACTCAATCAGCAGAACTGCCCCAGGGCAAATTAAAGCAGTTGTCCCATGTTTGCCCTAAACAGACCTCACACCTTTTAAAAAAAATGAATAAAAAACCAAAAAGAGCTCTCACCATAGACAACTTTTATGGAGAGAGGGAAGAACAGACTTCAAATCCTGAGGCCCCTAAAGGTAAAGCAACTCCAGAAAAAGCCCCAAAGAGGGACATAAACTGGTCTCCATGTCACAAGGCTTTCTTTGAAGATTACATAAAAAAATCTTAAAAGAGAGTTAGAAGAAACATGGGGAAACAAAATGAGATCACTGCAAAATAAAATAGAAAAAATGGAAAAAGAATGCAATGAACAAAAAAATGTCATTGGTCAATTGCAAAAGGAATTAAAACAGTAACTGAAGAAAATAAGACATTAAAAATTAGAATCGAACAATTGGAAATGAATGACTCATCAAGACTTCAAGAATTAGTCAAACAAAAACAAAAAATGAAAAGATAGAGAAAAACATGAAATATCTCCTAGGAAAAACAACTGACCTGGAAAATAGATCTAGGAGAGACAATCTAAGGATTATAGGACTTCCTGAAAGCCATGATGAAAAAAAGAACCTAGACACTATCTTCCAGGAAATCATAAAAGAAAACTGCCCTGATATTTTAGACCCAGAAGGGAAAATACTCCTTGAAACAATCCACCAATCACCTCCTGAAAGAAACCCAAAAATTGATTTAGGGGGGCGGAGCCAGATTTAGGGGGGTGGAGCCAAGATGGCGGAGTGAAAAGGTGACTTTCTGCCTCTCCTCCGATCTTCTCTCAAATCAACAATAAAATAAGCCTCTGAACTGATCTTCAAGTCAAGGAACTCAGAAATATTTGGGTACGGCTCTCTGGATAACTTCATATCAGGTTAGTCAGACTCGAACAGAGAGATAAATAGACGACCCCTGTGCAGGCCGGAAGTGAGGGTGGGACTCAGCTCAGCTCATCTTGGAAGAAATTCCAAACTCCAAACTCCAAATTCCAAACACCTGGAGTTTATCTGAGGCACTCGGGACACTCTGCCCTGATTGGGGGCAGGTGTTCTGGCAGACTTGCCTTGTTTAAGGAGTAATTCGGACTTAGTCCTAGCCCCCACCGGCCCAGCACCTTAAGTCAACTCGCCGAAGTGCCCCAGGGCAAAGCGTCTTTAGCCGAGGTTTTTTTTTTTTCCCTACCTTAAAGAGATATCCATGCTGTCTAAAAAAAATGAAGAAGCAAAAGAGAGCTCTCACCATAGACAGCTTTTATAAAGAGAAAGAAACGACCTCAGAGCCAGAGGTTTCTTTAGACAAAAATCCAGAGAACATCAGCCAGGACCATCACTGGTCCCCTTTTCAAAAGGCCTTTCTGGAAGATTGCATAAAGAACCTCAAAAGAGAGCTGGAGGATAAATGGGAAAATAAACTGAAATCAGTGCAAGAAGGATACAGTATCTTGCAAGAAGGATATGATGCCCTGCAAAAGAGATATGAAAAAGACACCAATTTATTAAAAAATAAAATTAGTGAAGTGGAAAAAGAGTGCAATGAACAAATTGGCCAGTTACAAAAGGAGCTTAAAAAGGTAACTGAAGAAAACAACACTTTAAAAATAAGAATTGAACAAATGCAAGTGAATGACTCACTAAGACTTGAAGAATCAGTCAAACAAAAACAAAAAAATGAAAAATTAGAAGAAAATATGAAATATCTCCTAGGAAAAACAACTGACTTAGAAAATAGATCTAGGAGAGACAATCTAAGGATTATTGGACTTCCTGAAAGCCATGATGAAGAAAAGAATCTGGACACTATCTTCCAGGAAATCCTGAAAGAAAACTGCCCTGAGATTGTAGAATCAAAGGGCAAAATCACCATTGAAAGAATTCACCGATCACCTCCTGAAAGAGACCCCAAAATTAAGACCCCAAGGAATATCGTGGCTAAATTTCAGGACTATAGCACCAAGGAACAGATTCTGCTAGCAGCTAGAAAGAAACAATTCAAATACCAAGGATCAATAATTAGAATCACACAGGATCTGTCAGCCTCCACACTGAAGGATCGAAGGGCCTGGAACCAGATATTCCGAAGGGCAAAGGAACTTGGATTACAGCCAAGAATAACCTATCCAGCTAGAATGAGCATTATCCTCCAGGGAAGAAGATGGTCATTCAATGATATAGGTGAATTTCACCTATTTCTAATGAAAAGACCGGATCTGAACAAAAAATTTGACACCCAAACACAGAACTCAAGAGATGCATAAAAAGGTAAAAAGGAAAGATCTCTTGAGAACTTTATT
>JAJPUD010001644.1:129099-153649 GCA_023553655.1 Myrmecobius fasciatus | reverse complement strand
GCTGCCCACTGTCACCATTATTATTTAATATTGTCTTAGAAATGTTAGCTTTGGCAGTAAGAGAAGAAAAAGAGATTAAAGGAATTAGAGTAGGTAATGAGGAAACCAAATTATCACTCTTTGCAAATGACATGATGATATATGTGGAGAACCCTAAAGACTTAACTAAAAAACTACTAGAAACAATTCACAACTTTAGCAAAGTTGCAGGATACCAAATAAATCCACATAAATCATCAGCATTTTTATATATTACCAATAAAGTTCAGCAGCAAGAGATACAAAAAGAAATTCCATTCAAAATAACTGTTGATAGTATAAAATATTTGGAAATTTATCTGCGAAGGGAAAGTCAGGAACTATATGAACTAAACTGCAAAACACTTTCCACACAAATAAAATCAGACCTAGTCAATTGGAAAAACTTAAAATGCTCATGGGTAGGACGAGCGAATATAATAAAAATGACAATACTACCCAAACTAATATATTTATTTAGTGCCATACCAATCAAACTCCCAAGAAATTATCTTAGAGGTCTAGAAAAAAATAGTAGCAAAGTTCATTTGGAAGAACAAAAGGTCAAGGATTTCAAGGGGATTAATGAAAAAAAAAAAAAGGCTGACGATGGTGGACTTGCTATACCAGATCTAAAACTATATTACAAAGCAGTGGTCATCAAAACCATTTGGTACTGGCTAAGAAATAGAATAGTCGGTCAGTGGAATAGGATAGAATCACAAGACAAACTAGGCAATAACTATAGCAATTTAGTCTTTGACAAACCCAAAGACCCCAGCTTTTGGGATAAGTACTCCCTATTTGACAAAAACTGCTGGGAAAATTGGAAACTAGTGTGGAAGAAATTAGGGCTTGACCCACATCTAACACCACATACCAAGATAAGATCTAAATGGTTTCATGATCTGGATATAAAGAGTGATACTATAAGTAAATTAGAGGAACGTAATATAGTTTACCTCTCAGACCTATGGAGATGGAATAAATTTATGTCCAAAGAAGAACTGGAACTCTTAATTGAAAACCAGATAGATAACTTTGACTATATTAAGTTAAAAAGTTTTTGTACAAACAAAATCAATGCAGTCAAGATTAGGAGGGAAGCAATAAATTGGGAAATCATCTTTACATTTAAGGGTTCTGATAAAGGTCTCATCTCTCAAATATATAGAGAATTATCTCATATTTATAAAAATTCAAGCCATTCTCCAATCAATAAATGGTCAAAGGATATGAACAGACAATTTTCAGAGGATGAAATTAAAATTATTTATAGTCATATGAAATGGTGCTCCAAATCACTATTGATCAGAGAAATGCAAATCAAGACAACCCTGAGGTACCACTACACACCTGTCAGATTAGCTAAAATGACAGGAAAAGTTAATGATGAATGTTGGAGGGGATATGGGAGGGCTGGGACACTGATGCATTGTTGGTGGAGCTGTGATCGGATACAGCCATTCTGGAGAGCAATTTGGAGCTATGCTCAAAAAGTTATCAAACTGTGCATACCCTTTGACCCAGAAGCATTTCTATTGGGCTTACATCCCAAAGAAATCATAAAGGAAGGAAAGGGCCCCACATGTGCAAGAATGTTTGTGGCAGCCCTTTTTGTAGTGGCTAGAAACTGGAAATTGAATAGATGCCCTTCAATTGGAGAATGGCTGAATAAATTATTGTATATGAATATTATGGAATATTATTGTTCTGTAAGAAATGACCAGCAAGACGATTTCAGAGAGGCTTGGAGAGACTTGCATGAACTGATGCTGAGTGAAATGAGCAGAACCAGGAGATCATTACACACGGCAACAACAGTACTATATGATGATCAATTCTGATGGACATGGCTCTCTTCAACAATGAATTGTTTCAAACCACCTCCAATTGTTCACTGAAGAAAGCCATATACACCCAGAGAGAGGGATGTGAAATGTGGACCACAACATAACATTCTCATAGTCCTTGATTGATGTTTGCTTACATTGTGTTTCCTTTATCTGATATATCTTTTGTGTAGATTTTTCTTGCACAACAATGATAAGTTTGGAAATATATATACATATATTCGATTTGCCAATATTTTAACATAATTAACATGTAGTGAATATCCTGCCATCTAGGGGAGGGTTGGGGAGTTGGGGGGGGGAAATTTGTAACAGAAAGCTATGTAAGGGTTAATGTTGAAGAATTACCCACACATATGTTATGCAAATAAAATTAAAAAATAATAATAAAAATTAAAAAATAAAAAAATAAAATAAAATTCTATAAAAAAATTAGCAGAATCTTCTGATTTTCCTGATGTCACTAATACTAATAGTTGCCATAGATAAGTCTAGTTTAGAATCCATCCTTGAAGAGAAACTTTCATGATGCAACACAATAGAGAATTAACCCCCAGTTGAGCCATCCTGTCCTAAAGCAAAGAAGGGATCCATTTACTGGCTATTCTATACCTAGAACTGAATTTAGTGAGTATAACTCCCACATTAAGTATGAACCAACTCTCCTAAGAAATCAACATGATAGATGAAAGTATACCTTAGCTTGGGGTAGCATTGCCATATCTTTTGAGAAATATCCCTTTGTTAAAGCTATTTGATGTTAATTTGTTATCAATTTTGGGTACTAAATATTAAATATCGACTAGATGCTAATGGGAAGATATTAACTGGGCAAATGATACCAGAAATTGAGAATGTTGTTAACAAATGAAGAAATTGCTCCAAATCCCACAGATTTACCTCTAAAATTCTGAGGGAAGAAGGAACAGTAGTCATGCTTCTGAGAACTTACTTGTTAGTGCCAATGGCATTGAGTCCTGAGAGTATGTGAGATATCAGCAACAAATGCTTGCTAGAAAGCTTTACTTTTATGTGCAATGAGCATCTCAAAAGAGAATTAATTATCTTCTCATCACCTCCAAACTCAAACTTCCCTGTTGCTGTAACAATATCATTCTGGTCACCCAGGTTCACACATTCATAATTATCCTTCCTAAAGAGATTATAAAACAGAGGAAATGACCCACATTCACAAAAATGTTTGTAATGGCCCTTTCTGTAGTAGCAAAGAACTGGAAATTAAGTGAATGCCCTTCATTTGGGGAATGGCTGAATAAGTTATGATATATGAATGTAATGGAATATTACTGTTCTGTAAGAAATAATGAGCAGGGGGCAGCTAAGTGGTGCAGTGGATAGAGCACCAGCCCTGAAATCAGGAGGACCTGAGTTCAAATCTGGTCTCAGACACTTAACATTCCCTAGCTGTGTGACCCTGGGCAAGTCACTTAACCCCAATTGCCTCAGCAAAAAGAAAAAAAAAGAAAAAGAAATAATGAGCAGGCTGCTTTCAAAAAGACCTGAAAAAACTTACTTACATAAATTGATGATGAGAGAAGTAAGCAGAACCAGGAGAGCATTGTACACAGTAACAACAAAATTATGTGATGATCAACTGTGATGGCCTTGGCTCTTTTCAACACTCTGTCCTGTGCTTTCTTATGTTCTTATGCATTTTGTATCCCTAAACTTGATTCCTGGATGAAATTACTTAAAGGTATGATATGGCTCATGTCTAAGATCTTGGGGGAAGAGGAAGGTATTCAGTGTATTGTATCATCAATTCTCAAATTACAGTCCTAGATCCCTGAAGATCTGTAAGACCCTTTCATGGGATCTGTAAGATCAAAACTATTTTCATAACATTACTAAGATGCTTAACTTTCTAATACAGTAAATAGCAACAAGTTTAAACCACATAAACAAAGACTCTTTAAAGTGGTTTTGATGATTTTTCAGAGTTTAAAGCAGTCCTGAGACCAAAAAATTTGAGAACCCCTGTGCTATATAAATCAAATATAAAATAGTTATCTATCTCCTTTCCACAAAAGAAATGCTTCACACATCCATGACCCACAAGCAGTCCTTGACAGATAGAGTAACTTAAAACTACATTAATACTCTGCCAAGAGGTTGATCCTTTAAACATTAAAATAATGCACTTTGTTGGACCGAAATGTGAGATATCTGGTAGTTTCTTATTTTTTGTAAATTCTTCTTATTATTATAATTAATTAAATATAAAACACTCATTTTACATTACACCTCAGCTCTTCACTATCCAAACAATTTCTAATAAGTCCATCACCTGGCAAGCCTAGCCAGCAACATCTTCTCAAAAACAAAAATGCCCTCTGAGCTCTAATAGACCCAGAGTGTCCAAACCTCCAGAACTCACAGAGTTGTCTCTAAATCTGGGTCCATCCATCCAGAAATCAACATTTGGTCACCTATGTTCAGGGAAGAAAAAAAGCAGAAGAGACAGGCAGGGGCCCTTAACTAAATCCCTATTTTAGATGTCATGTGATTGTAAAAAACATATTGGGGATGAAGAGGGACTGGAGAGTAATACCCCTGCCTTACCTTTATTCAAAGTGAAAGCAAGATACTTGTCCCATAAAAGAGTCAAAGGAGAACAGAAAGAGGGGGAAGCTATGAAAAAACTGTCTGTTTCTATACTAATAGTTAACTGTGCCTTAAACTGTCTTCTAGTCTTTGATTTATCAATTGTCCCAACTGTTCTCACCTAGGTCTTCTCTGAGATCAATAATGTCCAAGTTAGGCACCTGCCTTAATCCATTCAGTGCTTAAGTTCATTCTCTGCCTAAATTTATCTTTCCTCTACAACATCTAAAAGGATCCATCTGTTTCCCTGGCTAGAGTCTTATCTATAAACATGAAAAGTCACTTACCTGTGAGGTCCTCCAGAGCTACCTCTGTACTTTTTTATACCTTACTCCATATACACCACTACCCCCCAATCATAGCCATCTCTAAGTTCAGACCTTTTCAAAATATTTTTCTTGTTCTCCAAAAAAAATAACTTTGTGTTTATATTTACAAATAATATTTTTGTTTATTTTGTTATAATTGCTTATATGTTAATGTGCTGTATCCTTCCCACCCTTCAGTAAAATATACTCTTTTTGAGAGGAGGAACTGCTTCACTATTGTATTGGTGTGCCCACTGGTGTCTGTAGATGCTTAATAGATGTTGGCTATTTAAGAAAAGCTTAAATTTAAGAAAAGCATCAAAAAGTTGTTTGATAAATAGGAACAAAAGATCTAGTATAAATTTATATTCTAAAACATTATTCACAATGTGAGTTGTAAAGTAGACGTATGATTTTCCTATTAAAAATAAGTGAATCTAAAATGTTGGTCTTGTCACTCATGGTTCCCAAAATAAGCAATCTCATTAATGAAAATGATGAATCTGACAGCACCCAGCCAAGGATATGAGCAGAAGCTTTATCTCGTTATGTGTCACAGCAGCTGAGTAAAATCTTGATGAAAGTATAGAGTATCTGGTATCATCATTACTACTGTAAGGTTCGTCAGGAAGAAGTTCACAAGGAAGAATTAGAAAGAGTCCTCTAGTACAAAGCAACCAGAAAGAACAACTGAATTTAAAAATCAATTATGCAATGATTCTAGCATACATAGAAAAACTTATTGATGTAAATGTGAGTATGTGTATTGTTGTTGTTATTTCATTTTCAAAGAGAAGCAAAGACATTATGAAGTTTTGTCTTGACTTGAAGTAAAAAAGAGTTATACAAAGTCATTGACCTCACTTGCTCTTCCAGGATCATTGAAGTTTAGTAGCAAGACAAAAGTCAAGAAGATCCATCCTAAAATATAGAGGATGACCTGGGCATCTTCATTACTCTGAACACAACATGGCAGCTACTTCAGCTGCCTTCATGGCCATTGTAACAAATTGTTTTCATCTTCCCATTCTGCCAGGGGAAGTCTTCACATGCTTGAGGTAGACATCCCCCTAACTTACCAATAGCTCTGACACCTGTTGGTTATCCTCAATCTGATTTAGCCCTTCTACTAAGATGGTTTTACTGAGGTGTAATCACTGCATATCCTATAGCTTCTTGGAGTCACAGATTAGAGCTGGGAGACAGGACACCAAAGATGGATGAATAGTCCTAAAAAGGGTTCAGCAAGTCTTCCCACCAGAGGTGCTAGTACTCTCTAAATATATATGAGTGTATATGTGCATATATATATACATATATGTATATATATAATACAAACACATAAACATATATACATATATGTTACTCAAGCTTGAACTACCATCATTATATATAACAATAGATGAGAAAAAATAACAGTTGTGTCCAACTGCAAATTTATTCCTTTACTTAGTTACTTCATATCAAACCAAAGCCAAAATTAGCCATTTCTGCACCTAGGACAAGAGACACAACATAAGCCTTTAATTCATTTGGAAGAGAGGTATACCAGGAGGATCTCACCTTAGGTGCAGTCATTGGGAAGGGATGTGGGGGTAGGAGGGACTATTTAACTTTTTATTTCTTAATTAATCTTGCTCATTATTAAGATTAAATTCGTTGATTTCTAAGTTGCTGAAGGATTGTGAGCACTTTCAATGGCCTCTAAACTTTAAATCCCTGAGACAAAACCCCAGTCTCCCTATCCTAGTTACAAATCTATATCAAACACTATTGATTTTTAAAACATTCTTTTATATTACATCTCCCCACTGTTCTGACGCCATAAGCATTTCCTTAGTTTTATGAGTGAAGTTTCTGATTTTCTAACCAGATACACAAGGAACTAATTAATCAACTACAGGAATAGCAGATAAAATAAAGGACAGAGATAAATAGAGATAAAATGTAAAAAAGCCCAAGGATCAAATCCTGCCTCTGACACAAGCTAGAATCTTCTGATCAAGTCATTTAACCTCTCAATGCTCTAGGTAGCTCTATTAAAAGTATAAGTTGCAGATAAAGTGCCAGGGCACTGACTTGATTGAGGAAGTTCCCTATACCACTGAAATCTCAAACCCTGTTCCTATGCCTACCTGTTATCCCTCTATCTGCTAGGTACTGGGGGAACAAAGATAAAAATAAAACACTCTCTGCCTTCAAGGAGCTTATATCCTATTGAGAAAGACATATCATATGTACAATACATAATATCCTTATATAAATGTATGCAGTATAATTTTAGAGAGGGGGATACTAGCAATGAAGGGAATGGAGAGGGTCATACTCATATAGCAAGAAGCGTGAGTTGAGTTTAAGGAAAAAGCCTATCTATTATATATCTAATAAATGCCATGCAATCTTTCTACCCTACTCTCAAGACAGCAGCAGGTTTGCTTAGCAAAGATAAATATTTTTAATGAATTGATTAAGCAGAAGGTCACAAGAAATATATCAACAGATCAAGAAGTAATTAATAATCTCCAGCCATAGACCAGAAGGCCAGTCTTACAGTGCTATCATTGAATTTTTCCAGCATTTCAAGATTTGCAAAGAGTCTTTGTCATGGCAACCCTCCAAGATAAGCTGTGCAAACAGTGTTATCTCCATATGACAGATGAGGAAGAAAAAGTTGAGAAATTAGCTGAGTTGCCCTGGGTGACACAGCTTGAAAGCTTCTGAACTGGCATTCAAATACAGGTCTGGAGACTGGAATTTCAATTTCCTTTTGACTCTACTACATTACCTCTTAAACAAAGGTTTGAACATAGTGTTCAGAACATGGTGTGAAATGGTTCAGAACATGGTGTGATTTTCTATGATAATACTGACTGAGCCCACCAAATTGTATTAGAACAAATATAAACTTCAAAAGCTTCTCTGTGTCCTCTGATTCCAAAATCAAAAGCCATCTCTTGCTCAAGGCCCAGATATCATAGGGTTTCAGTGTCATCTCTCTCTCTACCCCTTACATGACTTAGTGTCTACTTTGCATGGGTTTCATATTGATCTTTGTCTGTCCTGATAATTACGTAAACTCTTTTAGCTCTGGGACTGTCTGGTTCTTATCTTTATATTTCCAACACTAGTGTGATGTCTGGCATGCTTGATAAATGAATAGTCTTGCTTCCCTTGTGCCCAATTCTGTTGCCATTTATCTTTTGCCAAAACTCAACCATGGTTTACTCCAAATATCTGCTTTCTTCATTCCTATTCATGAGCCACTGAATGGAATGAGTCAAAATCCCTCCCCAAGCCTCCAACATTTCCCTGTCTCCTTCAGCTGACGACCACTCCTCCTACTATACTGAGAAAATTGAGATAATTCTATATGAATTTCCTTTTAGCTCATTCTCTTTATTTCAAATAATAGCTAGGTAGCATTTAAATAGTACTTTAATTTTTACAAAACATTTTACAAATATTAACTCATTTGATCCCTATTTTAACCTCTGATAAGCATTATTATATCCTTTTTATAAATGAGGAAACTGAGGTAGAGAGCTGTAAAGTGACTTTCTTGGGTTCACTGAAGGTACAGAAGAAAAAAAAGTTCCTTGAAGAGGGGCTTCCAGTCTATGGCATATAAACAGATAAATATTATAAATGGAAACTTTTATTGGGGCCAAGGGAAAGAGACAGATGAGGTGACATTTTTAACTGAGAGGAGTCACCAGTGGTGTCTTCTAGACATGTCAATAAGCAAAGGGTCTCAAAAAGTCCAGGCACACTTCTGAGCCCTCCAAAAGGCCTACAGTGCTCCCAATCTCTAGAATCTGTTGCAGCCAGAGTAGGAAATAAAGCCAGATTCTGAGGCTGCTCAGAGAACTCAAGGTACACTTCCAAGATATCCTGAGGAAAAGGATGGGGAAAAGATGTCCTTCTTGGAAACTGAAACAAGCACAGACTTTGATATTAAGTGGCTGCACCAAGTAATCAGGAGGACAGGGATGAGCCATAGAAATTGAAATATGTCATAAAAGACCTGAAGCCAGCATGACCTCCAATCTCTGGATTTCTAATAGCCTGTTACATCTTCAACAGTGACTTAAGGACAACCCCAGGTTGGAAGATGCACAAGGCAAAGAAGACAGAGATAGAAAATAATGGATTTGGATCAAAGTGCTTCACTGAAACTCCAAAAGACAAAGATAGAAACTAGGAATTGAGGCAGAGGGAAAGGTTTAATCTTAGTCCTAGACTCAGTTCCTGTCCCATATTAAAATGGCATACAATGTCTGGAAGGGGTTCTGGTGCTAGCAACCAGCCACTATATCCAGAACTGTTTCATAGTGCTGGAAGAGATGTCCAGACTTTAAAGAGAACAAGGTCAGGGCCAAGATACCCCGTTCAAGAATGTAAGGGAAAGAGAGAAGCACCTGACTGTGGTACAAAGTCCTAAAACAGAATCTAAGCCTAGAGATATGAGTAAATAAAATAAAATTTCAAATACAATGATGAAATACAATAGATTAAGAGAAGACCAAGAAGTAAACATATAAGATAGTAAGACCACAATAAGTAAAAGTGGAATGTATGAAATAGAGACAGAGACAAATGGGAGATACAAAGGAGAGACAAAGGGGGAGAGACAGTGACAGAGACAGAGACAGAGAGAAATACAGAGACAGACAGACACAGAGACAGACACAGAAAGAGACACAAAGACAGAGACAGAGAGTCAGAGAGTACAAGGACTGTAAGACATGAAAGCAGATAAATTTTTAGTGAAATTAAAACTCTTCATGGGGGAAATGGAGGATAAAAGATTGAAACAAAATTTTGAAAACCCAACTCAAGTGGTTTAATCCCTGAAAATGGAAAGTAGAACTCAACATAATTCAATGAAATGAAACAAAACAAAACAAAAACTGGACCAATCAAAAGAATGAAAAAAAAATTTAAAAATTTTTGAGATATCTACTTTCAAAACAACTGACTCAGAATACAGGGCAAGGAGAGATAATTTGTAAATTAATGGAATCCCTGAAAAACATGACTAAAAAAAAAAGATCTACCACATTTCAAGGAATCATAAAAGAAACCAAAAGTCAGAGTGAAAACAGAAAATATTCTTCCTTAAGTTACTTCCTGAAAGAATCCTCAAAATGAAAACCCACAGGAATTTCACAATCAAATTTAGAACTTCTAGATTAAGGAGAAAGTACTAAAGATAGCAAAAAAGAAGCAATTTAAGCACAGTCAAAAATATCCAAAACCATTGCAATTATGATAAAAGAAAGGAGATCCTTAGAATATGATATCAAAAGGCAAAAGATAAAGTTATAGCTAAAATAACTTATCTTAAAATATTAAATATAAACCTATAGAAAGAAAAAAATGACATTAGAAGAGGACTTTCAAGTACTACTGAAGAAAAGTTCAGAATTTTGTAGAATCTTTGAAGTAGAAATACTGGATGCAAGAGAAACATTAAAAGGTAAATACATTTGAGCAATTAGAAAGAGCTAAATGATGATTATGTACTTATATTCTAATAGAGGGGAAAAGAGAAGTTTTGTCTCTGAAAAATGCCACTGTTTTGTAGGGTCATAGATAGAGGAAGATAAATGGAAGACTAGTGTCAGTTTATTCCAGTTTATGAGTTTTAAGAGGAAAGAAAAGATTCACTAGAGAGGAAATGAAGAGAAAGTAGAAGTGATATTTCACATAATCAAAGTGAACCAGAAGGATATAAAAACATGGAGTTATGGATAAAATCAAGTCAATATGCATTTATGGAGTGCCTACTATGTGCCAGGAACTATATTTATACTAGAGATACAAAGAAAGTTTAACAACAGCAACAAAAGATCAGATCCTACTTTCAAAGAGCTCACTCTAATGGAAAAGATCACATGCAAATAAATATTTACAAATTATACACATATAAAATATTTATATATATTATTTATATTATGTTTATCACACAAATATTTAAATTTATGCATAAAATATATTTATAAAATATCATATATGTGGTTTGTATATATTTGTATATGTATATTATACATATGGCATATATACATATGCATATATATGATAAATAGAAGTTTATTTTAAATGGAAGATACTAACATTAATGGGGAAGGTGGTTGCTCTAAGTCTCTCATGAACCTCATTCTTATCTGAATCAGAAAAAGGAAGATTGGGCACATGTATGAGAGAGAGAGAAAGATTTTAACATAGAAATATATTAAAAGGGATATAGTGATAAAAAAAAGGTTTAAGAGGGAGGGCAGATTTGGGAAACATTCACAAAGAAGACAAACCAACCATGGATTCTTAGTTTGTTTTCTTTGTGAGAGTTCCCCAGAAATTACAACAATATAAAATGAAAAGGATGGATTCAGAGAACTCCTCCATATCTTTAATTATTACCTTCTACTTTGCTCTAGTCTCAGAGGATTTGGTAAATCAAACATTGATTTAGGAATGCCTAAGAAAGTTGTGACACATGAATGCAATGGAATAGCCCTGTGCTGTAATAAAAATGAATGTGATAAATATAGAGAACAAAGGCAAAGTATCATAACTAAAATAAGGAAAACAATGTACACAATGATTACAATTAAGTAAATGTAAAAAACTGCAACAAACAATCAAAACTAAATTCCATGAAATGAATTGCTGAGCTTGGCCCTAAAAGAGAGATAAAAGAATAATTCTCTTCCCCAACTACTTTGTAGAAGTGGAATATTGCATATAATGGCAGACTTTTTGATGTATTTCTTAGTTTTGTGGAAATTTTCCCCCTTTGTTTTCCTCTTTTTTTATAAAAAGGGATGTGTCTGTGAGGTGAAGAGCTAGGAATACTTGGGAAATATAGGTAATACAAGAACAAATAAGATCAACTAAAGCACATTTTTTAAAAAATCTAGCTGCACCAGATGATCTCTTATTGAAATGGGAATCAAACTTTTGAGTGAATCAGAAAGGAAATAACCTTATAAGATAAAGAATGATATACTGTGCCTCCAAGTGACCTTTAAAAATCAGTTCAATTAATCCAATATAGAAAGACTAAAAGGAGAATCAAGATCCTCAAGAGACATAAGAATCTTTAAAACATATGGAACTTAAGAAGGGAAGACTATGAGAAGTCAAATGGAGTCAGGAGAATGGAAATACATGCTGCAAGAAAGGAATCAGGACTCACAAGGTGAGGATAATTGGGTTGACTGGGCAGAAAAAGTGTAATGATAGCAATTCCAACTCCATTGCTGAAACCTTCCCACACTATCAATCTTCACACAGTAATTCTGTATCTTCTTTCCCACCTTGATCCCTTCATGTAAGTCTATTGCCTTCCTTCCAGGATTTTTTTTCTTTTTCCATTTTAAACATTGTATCTCTATAAACAGTATTAACCACTTTTCCCAAGATTTTTCCCAAATTGTATATATTTCTTGAAAATTAAGTTGGGAAGAAATAATATTTCCTACCCCAAAAGATAAAGATAGACATAATACAAATATTTTTTCCATAATGCTGTCTTCAGCTGCAGATCCAGAGACTTTTTTTAATATTATTGTTCAGCAAGATGATTCAGGCCAGTTCCAATGGTCTTGTGATGGAGAGAAATTGTGAGGACTAAGTGTGGATCACAGCATAGTATTTTCAATTTTTATGCTGTTGTTTGCTTGGGTTTTGTTTTCTTTCTTATTTTTTTCTTTTTGATCTGATTTTTCTTGTGCAGCATGATAATTGTGGAAATATGTATAGAAGAATTGCACATGTTTAATATATATTGGATTGCTTGCCATCTAGGAGAGGGGTAGGGGAAAAGGGAGGGAGAAAAAAAATTGAAACACAAGGTTTTGCAAGGGTGAATGTTGAAAACTATCTATGCATATATTTTGAAAATATTGTTGTTAATTAAAGGTCTCTGATATAATTTCCCAAAGCAGGAAAGTGTTCAAAATATATAGGTAAAATTTATTTTTTAAAAAAGTGTTATTCCCCAATTGACAAGTGGTCAAAAGATAGAAACAAGCAGTTTTCAGAAAAAGGAATCAAAGCTATCTGTAGTCAGAGGGGGAATGTTCTAAATTACTATTGATTTTCCGAAGAACCACCTCATACCTATCAGATTGTTAACATGACAGAAAAGGACAATCACAAATACTGGAAGGGATGTGGAAAAATGAAACCATTCTGGACAGCACTATGTAACTATTCCCAAAAGGTTATAAAACCAGCATAGTCTGTGACCTGGCAATAACTCCAATATCTGTATCCCAAAGAAATCTAAAAAAAGGGAGGGAAAGATCTATAAGTAGAAAACTATTTAATAGCAGTTTTTTGTTGTAGCAAAAAAATTGGAAATTGAGAGAATGCCCATCAATTGAGGAATAGCTGGTTAAGTTGCAGTATAAGATGATGGTAGAAAACAATAAGAAATGATGAACAGGAGGTGATTCAAGGCAATTCCAATATATTTGTGATGGAAAGAGCCATCTGCATCCAGAGAAAGTACTATGGAGACTGAATGTGGATCACAGCATAGTAAATTCACTTTTGTTTTCAGGTTTTTTGTTTGCTTGGTTTTTTTTTCTTTTTCAATTTTCCCCTTTTGATCTGGTTTTTCTTGCAGAGCATGACATATGTGGAAATTGTTGTTGTTGTTGTCGTTTGGCCTTTGTTCTCAAAGAGTACCATGAAGTCGGGGAGGTGGTGCCATCATATGCAAGTGTTGGATTTAAGTGAGGGAGGGTTGAGCAAGGTCATGTTTAGAAGAATTGCACTTATGTAACCTATATTGGATTACTTTCTGTCTAGGGAAGGGGGAAGGTGAGGAGGGAGGGAAAAAATGGAATACAAGGTTTTGTAAGGGTAGATGTTGAAAACTATCTTTGCATGTGTTTTTAAAAATAAAAAGCTATCTTAACATTCCCTAGCTGTGTGACCCTGGGCAAGTCACTTAACCCCAATTGCCTCAGCAAAAAGAAAAATAAATAAATAAATAAAAATAAAAAGCTATTTGGGATAAAAAGTCATTATATGACAAAAAAATCCTGGGAAAATTGGAAACTAGTATGGCAGAAACAAGGCATTGATCCACATCTAACACCCTATACCAAAATAAAGTCAAAATGGGTTCATGATTTAGACATAAAGAGTGATATTATAAACAAATCAGAACAACAAAATATAGTTTACCTCTCAGATCTGTGCAGAAGGAATGAATTTGTGGCCAAAGAATTGGAAATCATTACTGAACAAAAAATAGACAATTTTGATTATATTAAGTTAAAAAGGTTTTGTACAAACAAGGATAGTGCAGAAAAGATTAAACAATAAATTGGGAAAACATTTTTGTACATTCAAAGGTTCTGATAAAGGCCTCGTTTCTAAAATATAGAGAGAACTGACTCATATTTATAAGAATTCAAGCCACTCTCCAATTGATAAATGGTCAAAAGATATGAACAGGCAATTTTCAGATGAAGAAATTGAAACCATTTCTAGTCATATGAAAAAGTGCTCTAAATCACTATTGATCAAAGAAATACAAATTAAGACAACTTTGAGGTACACTACACACCCCTCAAATTGGCTAAGATGACAGGAAAGGACAATGACATGTTGGAGGGGATGTGGGAAAACTGGGATACTAATACATTGTTGGTAGAGTTGTGAATTGATCCAACCATTCTGGAGAGCAATTTGGAACTATGTCCAAGGGGCTGTTGAGCTGTGCATGCCCTTTAATCCAGCAGTGTTTCTACTGAGTTTATAATCCAAAGAGATCTTAAAGGAGGAGGGGGACTCACATGTGCAAAAATCTTTGTGGCAGCCCTTTTCATAGTGGCAGGAAACTGGAGATTGAGTAGTTGCCCATCAGTTGGAAAATGGCTGAATAAGTTGTGATGTATGAATGTTGTGGAATATTATTGTTCTATAAGAAATGAATAGCAAGGTGATTTTAAAGACACCTGGAGAGACTTACATGAACTGATGCTAAATGAAGTGAGCAGAACCAGGAGATCATTGCACACAGCAAAAGCAAGATTGTATGATGAGCAATTCTGATGGATATGGCACCTCTCAACCATGAGACAATTCAGACGAGTTCCAATGACCTTGTGATGAAGAGAGTCATCTGAACCCAGAGAGAGGGCTGTGGGAACTAAGTGTGGATCACAACAGACCATTATCACTCTTTTTGTTGTTGTTTGCTTGCATTTTATTGTCTTTATCATTTTTTTTTCTTTTTTGGTTTGATTTTTCTTGTATAGCAAGATAATTGTATATATATGTATGCATATATTAAACTTAACATATATTTTACCATGTTTAATATATATTGCATTGCTTGCTATTTAGGAGAGGGGCAGAGAGAAGGGGAGAAAATTGGAACATGGTTTTTGCAAGAATTAATGTTGAAAATTTATCAGTGAATATCTTTTGAAAATTAAGAAGCTTTAATAAAAAGAGAATAATTTGAAGCCTAAAAAAGTATTATCGTTTTTGTTTCATTTTGAAAGTACAGACGAATAAAAGTTCTAACAAATTAAAAAAATAAAAAGCTTATTAAAAATTATGAGCAGGATGATTTCAGAAAAACCTGGGAAGACTCATGAACTGATACAAAAGGAAGTGAGCAAAACCAAGAGAAAACTGTACACAGTAAAAGCAATATTGTACAAGGAGCAAATGTGAGCAACAGCAATTCTGAGCAATACAATGATCCAAGGAAATTCTGAAGGAATTTTGATGAAAAATGCTATCTTTTACCAGCAGTAATAATAATAATAATGCAAATTTATATAGTACTTTAAGGTTCACAAAGTACTTCATATACAATATTTCATTTGATTTTCATAGCAACCCTATGAGCTAGATGCTATTATTATTTGTATTTATAGAAGAGAAAATTCAAGCAAAAAAGAAATTTAGTGATTTGTCCAAAGTTACATATTAAAAGTGTCTGAATCAGGATTTGATGTCATCTTCTAATTTCAAGTCTGGTGCTCTAACCACCATACCACTTAGCTCCCAGAAGATAATTAGCCTGCCCATAGAGTCTAATCTTTCCATCTTGATAGTGTCTTTCCAAACCTACAAGACTTTAACTATCCCTTAATTACCTCCTATACTATGATGGAGCATCTGAAGAGAATTTTTGTGAGATGTAATCAGATATAATCAGTATTTAATGTTAGTTCACTTTTCCATCTTCTTTACCTTGTATTCTATGCTCCTCCAGCACAGAAATCCTGTCCATAGAGTCATGGATAAGTAGGAATTTAATTTGTTTTTAAGATAACATGTACACCAAAATAGGAAAATAAGAGAACTTGGATACTTGTAAATGGATAAGAGAATAGAACACTTTGGTTCTAGAAATGAGCTGTAGACAAAGCATAGGAAAAAATGCTAAAAGGATGGATAAAGTCAAAGAGGTTCAATTGTTTTCCTTTCTCTTTCCATTTTTACCTTCACTGGCTCCCTGGCACACTAATGCCAGGGACCTATGATCTAAAATCCTAGGTGGTCTTTTTATTTTTAGGTATTTTTTGTAGAAACATTTTAAAAGGTTCTATTTCCCAAGAGTTTCTGACTCACTTTGATTTGTAATCAAAATATTATTTTGTAAAAAGCTTTTTCATGTATGGAAATCTTTTTGTCATGCATGTTTTAAAAACCTTTTCATTAACTTTCCTTATCCAAAGAATGCATGTCAATCTTCAAATATTTGAAATTTCATTTGAAGGGGCAGCTAGATGGTGCAGTGGATAGAGCATAGCCCTGAAATCAAGAAGACCTGAGTTCAAATCTGGTCTCAGACACTTAAAACTTCCTAGCTGTGTGATCCTGGGCAAGCCACTTAACCCCAATTTCTTCAGCAAAAAAAAAGAAGAAGAAGAAAGAAATTTCATTTAAAGCCAGGATAACACATTTTAGAAGTTATTTCCCTTTGATAAAAAGACTATTCTTACAACTGAATATGCATTAGAGGAGAGAAGCCAAGACTGGGATGTTTTTACAGTAGCAGGACGCTCTTACTGGTATTAAGTAAACTTTGCAACAAACTTCTAAACTTAGGACCAATAATGACCATCATCCCACAGCTCTCCTTGTCTTACACTCCAAATAGTAATTGGAAAAACAGGATCTTGATTTTCTGGGCTCTTTTCCCACAAACATTCTTCCTGAATGGAAACACCATATGCTCTAATGGATGAGACAATGGACTTGGAGTGAAGAACATCTTGGATCTAAATGAAGCAAGCTGAGTTCAAGTAGTTGGTGGTACAGTTGGCCCCGGAGTCAGAAAGATCTGGGCTTAAATCTGATCTCAGAGACTTACTAGCTGTGTGACCCGGTACACCTCTGTTTACCTGTTTTCTCAACCATAAAATGAGGGTGACAATAGCATTTACCTGTAGCATTGTTTTGAGACTGAAGCAAACTAATATTTGCTTTTTTAAAAGCTTATCACAGTGCTTGGTACATAGCTACATAAATGCTTATTTCCTTTTCTCTTCAAATCTGCCTCAGGTTCTTCCTAACTGTGCCATGTAACCTCAGTTTCCCCATCTTTAACAGGAATCTGTTGGATGAGATGATCACAAAAGTTCCTTCTGCCTCTAAATTTATGATCCACCAACTTCATAGAGACTGTTCTCTCCTGGTTCTCCAACTTCTTTTAACTACTTTTCTGTCTCCTTCTTGGAGTCATCTCTTCTTCCCAATGATCCCTCAAAAGTCCATCCTTAGTGATTCTCAGATACTTCTATTGTCTTTACCTTAATAATTGTAATCAATTCCAGAGCTGCAATCATTATCCTCATACAAATGATTCACAAATTTATGCTAATAGCCATTATCTCTCTTCTGAATACCATATCAAAATCTTCAAATGTTTATAAGATATCATCTCTTTAGATATCCAACAGCATTTTAAATTCTACAATCCAATTTTCAGGCCCAAACTTAGTTTATCTTTTTCCTTAGACCTCAATCTCCTTATACCTTCTTTCAGTAGCAGCAGTATTCACCCAAACTCTCATTTCTAAAACTTTGGATTATTTTATAGTTTTTCATCTCCATTATTTCTCATAACCCTAAAAAGTCAACCAATAAACATATATTAAGTTCCCATTATGTGCTAGGGGATACAAAGAAAGGCAAAAAGAAAAACAATCTGCTGTCAAGGAACTTAGAGTCTAGTGGGAGAGATACAACATATAAATAACTGTACACACAAGCTGTAAGCAGGATCAACATAGAGAAGACACTAGAAATAAAAGGGGTTGGGAAAGGCTTCCTGTAGAAGGTGATATTTTAGCTTGGACTTTAAGGAAATCAGAGAATACAAGAGACAGAGATAAGAAGGGAGATGATTTCACTATGGGGAACAACCACTGAAAATGTCTGGAGTCTGAAGATGAAGCATCTTGTTTGAGGAACAGCAAGAAAGGAAATATTACTAGATTGCAGAGTGTGTAGGACAGGGAGGAAGGTGAGGGTGAAGAGTATAAGAAAACTGAGATGTTGGGAAGAGGCAGTTATAAAGGCTATTTAACATAAGATTTTGTTTGTTCCTCGTAATAGTGAGCTCCCAGAGTTTGTTGAACAGAGGGAGGAATGTCAGGCCTGCATTTTAGGAAGAACTCTGGCAGCTGAGTCCAGAATGAACTGTACTGAAACATCTGTGTTAGGAAGAACTATCAGCAGACTATCACAATAGTTTGGGTATAAATTGATGAAGGCCTATACTAGAATGATGGCAGTGTCAAAGAAGAGAAGGGATCATATGCAAAAGATGTTTTCAAAGTCATCTTGACAGACCTTGGCAACAGATTTGATATGGGCAGAGCCAGGGTGGAGAGATAAAGAGAGAAGTTGAGGATGGCACCGAGATTGAGAGTCTGAGGGATTAGGAGAATAGTGATGTCCTTGACAGTAATAGGAAAATTTGGAAGGGAGAAGAATTTTGAGAAAAAGATAATGAATTCAATTTGGATATATTGAGTTTAAGATGTTTACATGACATCCAAGTTTGAGATATCTAATATGAATTGGAGATTTGAGACTAAAGATAAGCAGAGAATTAGGGCTAGATAAATATATTTAAGAATCATTAACATGGAGATAATTAAATCATGGGAACTAATAAGATCACCAAGTGCTAGAGTATAGAAGTAGAAGAGAAGAGGATGTGGGATAGAAGAGGGTGGAACAGCTACCATTAGTCCATGTAGCCTGAATGAAGATCCAACAAAGAAGCTCATGAAAGAGCAATCAGATAATTAGAAGAACGGGAGAAAGTGGTGTTATGAAAACCTACAGAGAAAAGAGTTTCTAGAAGAAAAGGGCAATTGGCAATGTCAAAAGTCTTTAAAGAAGTCAAGGATAATAACTAAAAAAGGGATTTAGGAATTAAAACATCACTGCAGAGCAATTTCAGTTAGATGATGAGATCAGAAGCCAAATAGTAGATAATTAAGAAGAGTGAGAGAAAAAGAAGTGAAGGCATTCATTGTAAACAGACTTCTTAAGGAGCTGAACCAAGAAAGAAGGGAAAGATGTAGGATCATAACTAATAGGGATGGAAGAACCAACTGAGGATAGGGAAACATGAGTATGTTTATAGACAGTAAGGAAATAATCAATAGACAAGAAGAAATCAAAAAGAAATGATGGAAATGATTGAGGGGATAATCTGCTGGAGAAGACACAATAGAATGGGATCACTTATGCATGCATAGAGGTTTGCCTAATGTAAGTAGAAGTGCTACCTAGATATTTATTATTGATTCTCTCTCAATAACAAAACTCCCATTCATCCCTCTTCTATATGCCATCTATCGCAGGTATAGAAATAGTATCTGATATAAAAATAATATCTTCTAGGGTTCCTATCACATATGGTAATCTAGATTTCCCTTAATTAATAGATTTCCATTAATTGCAGGAATCATTATACACAGCAACAGCAAGATTATACATTGATAAATTCTGATGGATGTGGCTCTTCTCAACAATGAGATGATTCGGGGCAACTAGGTGGCACAGTGAATAGAGCACCAGCCCTGAAGTCAGGAGGACCTGAGTTCAAATCTGGTCTCAGATACTTAACATTCCCTAGCTGTGTGATCCTGGGCAAGTCACTTAACCTCAATTGCCTCAGCAAAAAACAATGAGATGATTCAGGCCAGTTCCAATGATCTTGTAATGATAAGAGCTATCTACACCCAAAGAGAGGACTGTGGGAATTGAATGTGGATTACAACATAGTATTTTCACTTCTTTTGTTGTTTGCTTGAATTTTATTTTCTTTCTCATTTTTTTCCTTTTTGATCTGATTTTTCTTGTGCAGCAAGATAATTGTATAAATATGCATGCATATATTTTTACCATGTTTAACATAAAATGAATTATTTACCATTTAGGGGAGGGGATGATGGTGTTGGAAGGGAGGGAAAATTAGAACACAAGGATCAATGTAGAAAAATTATCCTTGCATATGTTTTGAAAATAAATAGTTTCAATAAAAAAAACTAATTCCATGACTTGGAAGTGAATAGAATTTAATTGAGAGTTGTGCAAAGCAATCAACCTCACATTCTCCTTTGGAGTCTTCTGGGTCTAGTGCCAAGATATAGATCAAGACAACTGTAGATGACCCCAAATGCAGCAGGAGACTTTGACCTTTTAAGTTATCTTAGTTTGACTGAGGCAACATTCCACCTTTAAAGACAGACAAAAGAACTAAAAATACTAATTGAAACAATAATGTCAGCAAAAAAACCCTCATAAATTATTAGTATTTCTATATACAACCCATCAGTGAGAGACAGAAAGAGAAATACCATGTAATATAACTACAGACAATGTTAAATACTTAGGAGTCTACCTTTCAGTACAAACTTAGGAATGATATGAACACAATTACAAAACATTTTTCACACAAATATTTATGATTGTAATAAAATACCACTGTGGCACAAGAAATGCTGAGCAGGTTAATTTTAGAAAAAAAAATATGGAAATATTTGCATTAAATAGTGAGGAGTATTATTAGGAGAACCAAGAGAATGTTATATATAGTAGCAATAAATTGTACAAAGAATAATTGTGAATGATTAAGTTATTCTGCTGAATTATAAATGCTGAAATCATCTGCAAAGGAGACCTATGAAAATCATTGCATGACTTGTCCATCTTGTCTTCCTTAATACCTTTTCTTCAACCTCTCTTTTCCTATTGCTTTTCTAATCCCCACAGACCCAGTCACCACCTTGAGATCAAGCATCAATGCCCTCAAACACAGATCTTGTTTGTTGCAAACCACTGGATACATACCAACCAATCCTAAGACTTCATGGCCAGTGTAAAAGGCTTACAGCTGTGGCAATTAGTTGCTCTCTTCCCATCAACATCAACTCTAAAGCACTCAGAGAACCCTGGGAACAAGGTGTGCCTCCTGTTGGTAAAGAAGGAAGCTTAGGATTCTATCTCCTGTCCACTTGAGAGTGGATATCACAACCAGTGTTTCAGACTTAATAACCCTAATAACTTATAACCACCTCCCCTCCTTTTCCAAAGGAAAAAAAAAAGAAAACAAAGACATCTAAGAAACTGAAGAAATAGTAATTGCTCATGAGTAGGCTGACCCGGTATAACAAAAATGATAATCTACTTAAGTTAATTTACTTATTCAACACCCTGCCAAACTACCAAAGAATTATTTTATAGAGCTAAAAATAATAACAAAATTCATCTGAAAGAACCAAAAATCAAAAATATCAAGGAAATCAATGGAAAAAAATGTGAAAGAAGGTGACTTAATAGTATCAGATTTCAAACTATATGGCTAAGAAATAGAGTGCTGGATAAGTACAATAGATTAGGTCCATGATGGACATGTAAAACAAGATAGTATGTGATGGATAGATAAGTAAATGATCATAGTAATCTAGTGTTTCATAAACCCAAAGCTTTGGGGACAACTCATAATTTGACAAAATTGCTGGAAAAACTGGAAAACAGTTTGGCAGAAATTAGGCACAGACCAACATCTCACATAATATACCAAGAGTAGGTAAAAATGGATAGATGATCTAGACATAAAGGACAATCTCATAAGTAAATTAGGGGAAATATACCTGACAGATCTGTGGATAGAGGGGGGGGAAGTTTATAATCAAACAAATATTAGAGAGCATTGCAGGATATAAAATGGATAATTTTGATTAAGTGAAATTAAAAGGCTTTGGCCCAAATAAAACTATTGCAGCCAAAATTAAAAAGAAAACAGAAAACTGGAAAGGGGGGGTTCTCTGGGGGAAAAAAATGCCTCATTTTTCAAATATATAGGAAACCAAGCCAAATTTATAAAAATAAAAGACATTTCCAAAGTTGACAAATGTTCAAAGAATATGAACGGTAAGTTTTCAAAAGAAACCAACGTTATCAGTCACATGAAAAAATACACTACATCACTACTGATTACAGAAATGCAAATTAAAACAATTCTAAGGTGCCATTTCACACCCATTAGATTAGCTAACATTACAGAAAAGGAAAATTGCAATGCTGGAGGTGGGAAAAGATGTGGAAAAATTAGAAAACTAATCCATCATTGGTGAAGATGTGAACTAATATAATTATTATGGAAAAGGGCTATAAAGCTGTGCATACCCATTCGACAATACAATTACTAGGTCTCTACATCAAAGAAGAGCAAAAAGACCTTTTTGTATAAAAATGTTTATAACAGCTCTTTCTTGTGATGGCAAAACATTGGAAATAGAAGGCTGTTAATTGATTGGGGAATGGTTAAGAAAGTTATGATATATGATTTTGATGAAATACTATTATGCTATCAGAAATGACAAGCAGGATGGTCTCAGAAAAACCCGAGAAGACATACGAATGGATGCAAAATGAAGTAAGCAGAACCAGGAGAACATTGTACACAGTAACAATTATATTGTAAGGATGATCAACTGTGAAAATCTTCACTAATCTGATCAAGACAATGATCCAAGATAATTCCAAAGGACCTATGTTTAAAAAAATGCTTTCCGCTTCCAAAGTGAGAGCTAATAAATTTTGTATGTAGATGTATTGCACAAGGGAGAGAATCTAGAATTTAATTTTTAATTATTAAAATTTACATGTAATTAGGAAATATTTAATGAAATAAAAATAATTTTTAAATGAAAATACATTTGTTTAGGGTTTTAAAACCTTAAAGAACACAGACATGAAATAATCTTTTTCTCTCATGGGAAAAAAACATTTATCTGAAACTAAGATTTGGCATTGTTTGTTGTCTAGAAGTATTTGAAATTTTCCCATCAAGAAAATGGTGAAAAGATGCATACTATCCCCATTATTATTTGTCCTGGTTTTATAGATCTTAATTAGAACAGGAGTAGAAAAATAAATTAAAATAAGAAGCATTGAAGAAATGAGGGTAAAATTGCTGTCCCTAAAGAATATAGGGCTTTTAATTAGAAAACCCAAGAAAATCAACAACAAAATTAATCAAAATAATAACTTCATTCAGTTAAGAAGAAGAACATATAGCTACAAAAGCATCATTATTCCTACATATTATTAACAAAACCAAAGGAATTATATAGAAAGAGAAATAGCATTTTTAAAATATCCAGGTCATCGGGGGCAGAGCCAAGATGGCTGAGTGAAAACGTGACTCTCTGCATCTCCTCCGATCTTCTCTCAAATCAACAATAAAATAAGCCTCTGAATTGATCTTCAAGTCAACTAACTCAGAAATACTTGGATACTGCTTGCTGATATCTCTGAAGAACTTCACATCAGGTTTGTCTAACTTGGACAGAGGGATAAAGAGTGGTGTAGGCCGGAAGTTAGGGTGGGACTCAGCTCATTGTGGCAAAAACTCCAAACTCCAAACTCCAAAAACCTGGACTTTATCTGAGGCACTCGGGACACTCTGCCCGGATTGGGGGCAGGTGTTCTGGCAGACTTGCCTTGTTTAAGGAGTAATTCGGGTTTAGTCCTAGCCCCCACCGGCCCAGCACCTTAAATTAATTCGCCAAATTGCCCCAGGGCAAAGAGCTTTAGCTGCCGTTTTTCCAAACCTTAAAGAAATATACACGCTGTCTAAAAAAAAAATGAAGAAGCAAAAGAGAGCTCTCACCATAGACAGCTTTTATCGAGACAGAGAAGGGCTGACCCCAGATCCTGAGGTTCCTTTAGACAAAACTTCAGAGAATGTTATTAAGGACCATCACTAGTCCCCTTTTCAAAAGGCCTTTCTGGAAGATTGCATACAGAATCTCAAAAGAGAGCAGGAGGATAAATGGGAAAATAAACTGAAGTCAGTGCAAGAAGCCCTCCAAAAGAGATATGATAAAGACACCAATTTATTGAAAAATAAAATTAGTGAAGTAGAAAAAGAGTGCAATGAACAAATTGGCCAGTTACAAAAGGAGCTTAAAAAGGTAACTGAAAAAAACAACACTTTAAAAATAAGAATTGAATAAATGCAAGTGAATGACTCAATAAGACTTCAAGAATCAAACAAAAACAAAAAAATGAAAAATTAGAAGAAAATATGAAATATCTCCTAGGAAAAACAACTGACTTGGAAAATAGATCTAGGAGAGACAATCTAAGGATTATTGGACTTCCTGAAAGCCATGATGAAAAAAAGAATCTAAACACTATCTTCCAGGAAATCCTGAAAGAAAACTGCCCTGA